>CAEGAD010046965.1:0-76127 GCA_903067055.1 Poeciliopsis paucimaculata | reverse complement strand
ATCTTCTCCAGGAGCTTTGTTAAAATTACATGAAGGCACAGAATCAACCCAGTACAGGTTCACATTGTAAGGTTAGAGAGACTCACCTGGTATAAAGTTAATTTTTCAGTCCTGGAATTACATTTATTAATTTAATCAAAGCATGTCAGAAATATGTGTGCATGTACTCCATCTTAAGTTCAGAGCATGCTAGTTTTTTGTTGCTTTTGCCACCACTAGATAATATTCATATAAGAAATAACATAAACAGCATTATTCAGAGATGCAATGACTTTATAGAAGTTGTGCAAACGATGTAATCGTCTGTTGATTTGCAGTAATCCCCGTTAATAGCAGATATAGAGGGCCCCAAAATAAAATTCTGCTTTGTCCCCATGGAGGCTTGGGCCAGCAGCCCTGATGCCAACATCTCCAGAAAACATATTAAAGATTGTGATTGTCATGTGTTCCACACAACAGGACTGGTGTCAGTGTAACAGATGCTGAGTTTTCTGTAAAAGTATAGAACAGGTAGGAGTGATGAAACAAATCTGTGCTTCACTAATCCTCCTGGAATCTGTTCTGGTTAAACTTTTATTAAACATTTCCAAACGGCACCTGATCTGATCTATGAAAATAACCATAGTGTCCATGTTATTTTTCTTGTTCATCCGTCCATTCATATTCCAACAACCTTGTCCCTAGTGGGGTCGGGAGTTGCTGGTGCCTATCCCCAGCTAACATTCCGGGCAAGAGGCGGGGTCACCTGGACAGGTCACCAGTCTGTCGCAGGGCAACACAGAGACAAACAGGACAAACAACCATGCACACACACACTCACACACAATATACTTATTCCTGTAAAAAACAGTTTTAGAAAACAATCTAAACAACATCAAATTTCTTTCCAACAATTTCCAGAAGTATTTCTATATAGCTAGTATAGCTGATAATTGATGGTATATTAAGAAATCTGTACATGTACTGTTCAGATTGCAACAGCTCCTGTACAGTAGCTTTATACTTCAGCTAACTAGACCTTGCTGCATTAGGGTCTGCAGCCCAATAGCTGCGGTTATTTCTCTGCTGATTTACAGCGACACTCAGCAACGGAGAACCTCGAGGTTCTGGTTGTGATGGACTGAATTATCCCAGATATTTTATTTTGTCTTGTAGAAATAGAAGCAGCCCTCTGATAGCAGACGCTCTATTCATAAACGAGCTTTACTAAATATTGTATTATAACCAATAAGAGAGATGTAACTTATATTATGAATATAGATTTGCCAAAAACCCAACAAATTACAATGAAATACTGCCACTTCCGGTGGGCGCCGGCAGTAAAACCCATAATCGTTTCCCCACTAAACCTCCCAGGAATAAGGTGGATATTAACAGAGTGTTCCACCATGTCTGTAGTTCTGACATTCTGCCATCACTGTGGTTCTAAAGAGCAGCTCAGAGAGTCAGACTAAATTCTATGTCCATGTTGATTTGAATTTGGCTCATTTTTTGTTCATTAAAAAACGAGCCTGTGAGCTCCCCTCACAGGATCGAGTCACACGTTTTGATTTATATATATTGTGAGGGGGCACGCAGCAGTACGAGCTGCATTAACGGTAGTAGGAAGCGGCAGTTATTTTGAGGTGTAGAACAATTGAGGCCTGTCATGGAGATGCATCGCTATTGCAGGCCCCATTGAATTCCAAAGTCTCTGTAAACAAAACAGTCAGTTTAGACCAACTCACCAAGTTGAAAAATTTTGTCATCCAGTTTTTGATGGATAAATCATGCAAAAGAAAATTGAGCTTGTTTTACGTTATCATATGATTATTTGATTTATTGTGACAGGCCTATAACCAAGTCGAACTAATACATAACCTCGAATTGAAAGGAAAATTATACACTATTTAAAAAACGGAGACCACGATTTGCCTAGGTTTATAAACTTTTGATGCCGTTTTTTGATCTTACTCTCCTCTAAGCGTATCCACAACCTTAACCCTGACCTGTCTGGTGTCTTGCTTCATTTTTATGCTACTTTTTCTTCACTTTTACTGTGAAGAAAAAGTCAACAACAAATTTACTGAGGTTAATTTATTCTTAAATGGACTCTAGTTGCTAACTAGTTGTGAAGGTAATTGATTTTATTGTACTATATTTACAGGTATACAGACATGCAGGCCCCTGTTGAATTATTATTTTTCTACTATAACACAGTAAATGGGATTTCAGTAACCTAATGTTGAGACCAGGAAGTCGTAGTTTAACATGGCTTTATGCAGTTTCTGTATGGCCGTGCACTCAGAATGTCTTACCCAAAATCAACTGAGCTTATAGCTGATGTAGGAGAAGCAAATCATGCAAGTTTAAAAAGAAAAAAAGTTTAAAAAGAGGAGGAATAACGACCATTTTTCAGTCAGATATACTTACTAATCCCAGGCCAACTAATGGCAACAATTTGTTTATGAATATTGAATTTGTTGTTTTGTGTTGTACACCAGGCCCTTAATCTGATTGGGGATGGGATCATTCCAGAGTGGGATTGTAACATTCATATTGACACTGACGGTGATAGCTGAGATGTAGCCTTTAATACTAGCTTAAGTTCCTTTGGATTTGCCAAGAACATCTGCAGATGTACAAACTATTGTCTTCATACTCTGGACCTTTGGCAATGACTGCAGACAAATAGCAGAACTTTACTGCAACCTTGTACTTGCAGATCCTGTCTTTTATTCTAGTCGAGACTTTAAAGACAACCATTTTTTTCCTAATCAAATTTCATACATGTTTATGTTTAACGAATTAATGAAAACATTATGTTTAATGAATATGCAATGCTTACATTTTTAGCTTTTACTTAAGATTTAAGTATGTGAATCTTGTCATAGAATATATACAATGCAGGCCCTTCTTGAAGATTTTTACATATATTTTTATTTAAAAAATGTTTTGCATTCTGTGTGGTAAAAGAGACAATCTTATATTATTCTTTGCATACTGGTATGTTGATTACTGAAATCATACATAAAAACCTAAAACTGAACATTTTCCTTGTAAGCTATTGTTTAAACCTCTTTGATTTATTCTTTTACCCACATATTAAAATTGTATTTCTAATTATAGATATCTAACTTGTGACACAATGGGATGTGCTTGTAAGATCCTCAAACTCAGTGTTCTCAAAAACAAAAAAAAAGCCACATTTTTAATCATTACATTGTGCAGATGTGTCTCCTCCCATTACTTCCCAGCCTTCCCCCAAAATGGTAATCAAACGAGGAATACGTCAGAAGGCGCAGAAATAAAAGGGCTTAATTATGCATTCTTCATGCATTAATCTTTCATGATTTGGGAATCAACATTCTTAATTATTCAAAACTCCAAAATGTATGAAAAGTCAAATGTGAAAAAGGCAGAATAGATGAATGCAGGAAGAAGCAAAACACAATGTGCCTCCACTGGATGGTCTGTAGTAAGGTCTCCTTCTACACCTTTGACATGGTCAAAATGTTAAATGTTTAACAAAAAGGGTGAGGCTTGGATTAACCCACTGATGATGAATCAAAAATCCTCCTTGTAGGTAGGAGGATCATTTAATTACTTTTTTCAAAAACACTATATTGACCTAAGTGTGTAGTATTAGGAGATCGTTGACCTGCTACCATGATGAGCAATTTTTCCATGATGATGGAAAACCTTTAACTAACATTCAATGGCAGGACTTTCTTGTTGCAAAGCAGCAGTAGTAACCACCGTTCCACAGTGCGGTAGAAACTTTGTATAGAGAAGTTGTTTCAAACTATTTCATCTTTTAGTTTTTATTGTGTAACCGGGAAGCGTATTTTCAGTTTTACAGAATATTTTTCTCGCCAAGTGAAAGCAGACCCTTTTTCTATACTATTAACATCGTCTAGAGGGACTCAGCTGTTGAGAAATGATTGATCCCTGGAGGTGTGGACCGTGTTGAAGTTTTAAACTGTAGCAAGTCGCTAATGTTTGCCTCTTTTTCTGGAGTTACATTTTTTTTTTTTTTTTCGTAGTCTTTCAAAGACAATACATTTTAATCATGGTTTAGCTACCATTTAGCTAAACATAGTAACAAACAATCCCAAATACTTAGAAATGCTCATTTGATTTCTTTAACGGACATTTTGTTCCATTATTAGCAGCTCCTGTCTAAAAATTGCTCAATTTGCCTCAGTATAAAGTCTTTTTGCTCCTGTAAAGATATTAATATAAAGGTTCTATGTTTGATGATTCTTTGTAGTCACACCAAATGTGGGAAAAAAATCATTTTTATATGTATATATATATATGAACTGCACCAGTGAAATCTGCAGGCTGACGGTGCCTCTGTGAACCATTACCCTGGAGAAAGTTGTTTCTGTGGTTGGAGGTCACCCAAGCAGGTCTGCTGGGAGGGCCCAGCATGTTTTCTGGTGACTGCTGCTTCCGCTCACGGTCACCAAAACAAAGACCGAGGCTTGAGCCAGCACTTGGCCTTTCTCGCTCTCTCTTTCCTCCTGTCCCTTGAAGTCACTTGCGAACACATGCACTGCATTGTGTGTGCATGCACTCCTGACTGCGCATGGGAAGCAGCCGAGGTTCCAGCCACCAGGGTCCTGGCTTGTCATCTGACGAAGCTTAACAATAGCAGAGAGCAGATGCCGAGTTTCCTGGGCCAAACAGATGGATGGTCCAACTTGCTTTGGATAAAGATCACCTCCCTAACCCATAAAGGCATCTTGGGGTTTTGGCTGTCAGGGTGTTATGTTTTTAGATAAATTAGCACAGCGAGGGGTAAAACAATGGGCTTTGGAAAACTACAGGAGCAGCTTGCAGGAAAGCAGGCATAAAAGAAAAACTCACTCATGGGCCAGAGCCATAGCAGGTCTGATCTCCCAGCCAAGCATGGGCGGCCAGAAGGAAGGACTGGCATCTCTGTATGAGCAACTGAAATATTAAAGCACTTATGATCCTTAAGGTTAACCTGATAGGCCGATTTGAAAGAACCTCTAGACATAGAAGCCCAGATCTGTCTTTCTTTGACTCCTGTGTCTTCTTAAAATGTTGGATTCTGACTTATTTTGTTTTTTGTCTGTTCTTCTTTGCCAGACTTAAACTTCTGCTCTAAAGACTGTAGAATAGACGAAAGGTCCTGGACATGAATGTAATTAACAGTCTATCTCAGGTAATCAGTACTGGAAGAGAGCCAGTAAATGTAAAACATTTAAATAAATGATTAATAGTGTGCTTCATTCATTAGCTAAGGACATTAGCGCACCATAGGTTTTTAATGGTGCATGTCAGTTTGTTTGTATTAGCTGAAGCTTCCTAATATTAAAAACACTAATTAATCTCCAGGTCTTTCTCTCCAACTCCAGTGCTATCTCTCTCCATTAAATGTGTTCCTACAAAGACACTTGCAGGTATTCAAAACAAAAACATGTTAACAAAATATTGACTTATTGATACTCTACTAATTTTGAAAACACAAGTTCACAATTGCGGTGTTTCCTTAAAGCAAGAAATGTAATTAAAATCACTCATGAAAAAGTCTGTACATGAAATAAGTCATCAAAAAAGAAAAAAAAAGGCAGTGACTGACGTAAACACTGAAGATATATTTCTATTCCAGCGCTCATCAGTCATCAGAGGAACGTGCTTGACGCATCGCCACAACAAGCACCTTACACTTGAGAGCCATTACGTATTCAAATTTTTGGGGAAACTCTAGTCAGTGATTCTACACCTGGATTCAATTTTGAAAGAGTGTGTGGTGCTGTGAGACATCTAGCAGTGCTAGCTGTGCATTAGGCCAATGCCTGTAAATAAGCGTTTTGCTATTGTGCACAAAGCGGTTTGACTCATGTGACGTGAAAAGTCTTACCATTCCAGGATTGTGAATTACACAAATTTTGACAAAGTTGAAAAACCAACTCGACATACAGCGAAAACATTTTATTGAAAAATGTGAGTTTCATTCAAGTTTGCAGTGTTTTTATTGAGAAAGTTTGTTTTTGTCATTTTAATTTGCACAGTTCCATTGTCAAAGGAGACTATATGAGCTTATGATGGCTCTTCCAAAAATTTTTTTTTGATTCATTCAGAATTTAACAATAAGGCATGTTAATTTATTTGACCCGACTTTCTTTGAACATAAATTTCCATTTACTACATCCATTTTCACAATCATTCATAGTAGTCACGCCTCTGTGTGTTGAATGAAAGGGTGAAAAACTTCAAACTAAGTGATAAGTTTAAAAAAAATAATAAATTGTCATTTTTTGACTTAAAAAATGATTAATATTTGAGAAAAACCTTTATATCACAAGATCAATCAAAGACAGCCCTAATAATGCCAATATAGCTACTTGCCTATGTTGGCAAGTAGCTGTAACTTGAGGAGGGGGCTGCTGGCTGTCTGACCTCTGGCTTGTCGAGCTACTCTGAGAGCCTTGCAGCCGGAGCATGTGGGGTAGGTGGCATAATGGCCCTTAGTAGGGTGGGAGTAGGTGCTTAGCCAGGGTAATTTAAGAGCCGGACATACGGATGGAATTGGGGCTGGAAAAAAAATACTCTGCAGGGCAGCAGCGATTAGACAGAAGGGCTCTCATAAATGCAGCCATGAAATCTGCTACCATGACAGGAGAGGCGGGTGAAGAGGGGGAACCCACCTCATGACTTCAACAAAGCAGCTCGATTTGCAAAGAGCTGACTGTGAAGGTGAGGGACTCCATGATCCAACGGTTCATCTGAAGACAGCTGATTTTGCTACTTGCTAAAAAGCAACTAGAACATCAGGTTGACATGCTTGGTGAAAACATGTTAGCAATATAAAATGTACTTGAAGAAAGGAGTATAATAAAGAAAACAATAATCCCCCAAATACTGTGAAGTATTAACACAGAATCAGGTTCTGTACACACAATATTATGACATTTAAACAGAACAAGTCACCAAGCTGTTAATCTGCAGTGTAATTAAATATTACGGTAGGAATGTACTGACTCATGTTTTGATTCTGATTTTCGGGGTCACTATCCCACTCAAAATGACTTTAATCATTTCTGTTTTAATATATGGGTGCGCAAAGGATCCCCATGATCTGCTCCAACCTGCTTTTCGAGGCACAATAACAAATGGAGACACTAACGCGTTGTTCCCATTTTTCAAAACTTTACATATTAATCTTTGGGTAAATAGAATTACTCTCTCCTTGTATCTGCCGTTTTGTTTCTATGGAGACGGTCTCCTCTGTCGTCAGACGCTTTTAGCAATTTCACAATTTTTGTAGTTATTTGGAGAATAATTTTAAAACTTGTGCATAACTCCTTGCCACATTGGATAAATTCATATTGTGGGTTTAAAAAAAACTGGTAATGGAAGTGGGCTGGTTGAAGCGAAATTCCAGCTTTGCTGTCCGAAATGTTTTTGGCATAGAAAAGGCCACAAACTTCTGACCAATCACACAACATGACAACACACAGAGCTCTGTAAAATGTACGGATGCGGCAAATGTTGGTACAGCTGTACTTTGCGTATTTGCCGACTTCCTGAAGTTCCTCATCTTCATCTTGCGAAGCTCATCTCAACCTCAGTCTTAACAGCCATTTGGTTAAAACCTAAATGAGTCCAAATGTTTCCCTTCACTGAACACAGAGCTGGTTGAATCTCTCTCCATTTCATTTTTGTAGTGTCCTCCTTGTTTTGAAGCCTTCCACGCATGCGTACGTTCCGGTATTGTGACAATGTCAGAACATCCCACCTGGTTATAAAACAGGTGGGATGATTTTTCTTATTTTTTAAAATCAACTGTGGGACATTTTAAATCAATTTTGAATCGTAGTAAATGAGGATTAGGATTTTTGTGTGAAATTTAATCTTTTTTTTTTTTGTTTGTTTTGTTTGAATAAACTTTCATCAGGCTGCTTATTGATGAGGCAGAGAAACAGAAAATGCTTCCAAATGTAAGGCAGGTGATTGGAAGCCACACCGTCGCTGACCCATCAACCTCAGCGATGAACACATGCACCTCTCATGCCCCTGTGACTCTTATTCATTTGAAGGTAGAACACAAATGGAAGGCTACAAATAGCACTCGGCACCAGCATGCCGCTCTTCTATGTTTGGACATTAAGTGTAATGAAAGCCACACGTCTCCTGTCTGGACGGGTTGGAAATGATGCAGCTCAAATGAACCTGTCTCGCAGGTAAATGTTTTCACATGTCACACTCCATTATGGAGGTGCTGATGTGAGCTGCTCCAGGTGAGCGGCAGGGGATGAGGTCTGGCAGTGTGGGAGGGGGTTTGTGCCCCCCATCGTGGAGGGGTTGAGAGGGAATGGGAATGGGGCACAGCTCATTGGGAACATCAGCCTGCTACTGGGAAGATGGGGAGGATGACTCATTAGGTATGGATCTCTGCATGTCTTACACTGAGCAGCATGCTAATGTAGGAAAAACATGGCTGAACTGGGGCTGCACTTATTAAAGACCATAATAGTAGAGGGCGGTGGGCTTTCTATTGAGCGAGCACCACACCTTCACAACCCTAAGACATTCAGAAAAAATAGAGCCTCGCAAAAATGTTTTAATATGAAAATATTTTGTACATTTTTGTACCTCCATTTGGCTCTACGCTGCTTCTGAAGCTGCCCAAATGTTTAAAAATAAATTTTTTTGGGAATAACTTAATGTTTGTTGGTGTCCGGAAAGTGATCCGTTTCAAAAAAACCTTTGGAATGTAACGTCACAAATCAGCAGCGCGCCACCCGTAACTCAGCAATCCAGCTCCAGTATGTTTGGTCAGCTGGTTTTACTGATGTATGCCCTGCTAGAAAAGACAAGTATTTTGTTGACTTTCCATCCAGAAACCAGATGTTGCGTTCTTGTTGGTTCTGCTTTTCAAAGGCTGTGTAACTGCCCATCAGTTCGCAGCTTTTTCAGAATCAGAATTTCCATGGTGAAGAGTGAATGTTCACATTAATTATCATAGATGATTATAATCATCTGGTCTGACCACAGCGTGCTAAAGTTGTAAACTTAATTCATCAGAGGGTCTAGGAATTTTGAGAATTGAGGTCCTCGACTCCTCCAGTGAATCACGACAGCTGTCTTTACAGTACCAACATCTTAGCAGCACTCCATTATGCTTGACAGGTGTTCAATCTCTTCCTCCAGCTACGCTGCCCCCTTGTGGCCCAGCCGACTTTTTGGCAACTTCCATTTTCTTGTTACATAATTGTTGTTTTGTTAGTGTTAAAATATTGAAGGTGAAAAATGCACACAAAACGTCAAGAGCTGAATTTTGGTGAGTTAATGCCTTTACACTGAGTTACACCTTCCATGTCACATTTAGAAACTACTTCATGGCATCAAATTCCAAGAAAATACAGTAAAATGTGAGAGTATCAATACTTTTGGAAGGCCACTGTCTGCTGGTCGTCACAGGACGTGATCTTGATTTTCTGAGAACATCCTCATTACAAACCATGTGATGAATTTGAATAATAAATGGAGAAAAAGTCTTGGATCATCCACATTGTGACTATTGAAGCAAGTGAGCCTTGATGGAGATTGAAGGAGACTGAAAACCTTTATCATACTAATGATGGATATTAGCCATACTCTCCTGGCTTCAACGACATTGACAATTTTACACTTGACATTAATTGCCAATCTCGAGCACCGGAAATCTTTTTTAACCTCAAGAGTGTCGCCGTGTGAGGCCAACTTAAAAGTGGAGGAGGCTTGTAATGAATGTGGACAGGAGTCAGCCAAAACTTTCCTATTTGCAAGGTTGAAATGTCAATAAAAACCTTGTGTGATGGCATTTATTAGTACAACACACACACACACGAATCTCCACTGCGCATAGAATATGAAGGCAGACAAGACATTACCAATTAAGTCACATTTAGTTGGTCAAACACCGTCTAAATGATTACTCAACATCAGATACATGCTGAACTATGTTTAAAAACCACAAAGCGAACGAGGGGATGTTTGCTCTTGAGTGTTCCTTCTTTTCTTTGCCTGAACTAATTAGTTGCTTGAGGATACATCTGATTAAACAACATGCCACTCTGACAATTAAATGTCAAGAGCAATTACTGTGAGTGGAGTGACCCATCCTTATGCTATGTAACCCGTTCTCTTGTATCTCCCCATCGTCCTTCTGGCTCCCCTTGTCATCTTTCGGTCTCCATATTCGCCTTCATAAATGCAACATATAATAAAACGATGTCAGATTAATGGATCCTATTAAAGATGTACACTGTTAGTTTTGCACAAAAGTGTTTCGTGGTCCGAAAACGTCTGCCTGAGAATCCGTCTCTTTGACCTCTTTGACTCATCATGTGAACAAACTTCACATTTGATTTTAATTGCATCTCTTCTTTAATGGAAACACCAGAATTGCAAAATTGCAAAATACATTGTTCACATATAGACAGTTTTGTGCACATTTGTATTGAAAACACAGCTAAAAGCAAAAAGTGAAGTCTTGTCGCTATTTAAGTTGGCCTAAAAATTAAATTTCAACATTTCAGCATGAAGGCTAAAAACCCTTAGTTGGAATAACACTTTATCCCAACCACTCCTGTGTGCACAGGTGTGGTTTGTTTGAGATCTATTTATATTTCCAAAATAGAAAACTAGGATCTCACTATATGTATACCACCTGCATTAATAGGCTACACCTTGGATAAGTTATTTTGTGTTTTGCTGATGGTCCCATGTTCCAAACAGAGGTGTCCCAGTTTTAAACAGACTTCTCAGCTTAGGTAAAAACAAAATTCCCTGGGGGGCAAAACTCCCACTCTCTCTCACCAAAGTGAACAACTAAACATGAAGTCCCTCTGCAAGTTGCCTTGAGACTTGGAAGCTTGCAGCAACAACGTGGTGCTGCTCTTGTCTCCCAGCTTCAAGTGATTTATGTGTGTGTTTGTCTGTTTTCTTCTCCAACTTTGTTTTTAGGGCATTTCAGTCCCGTCTCTCCTCGCAGCACAGTTTGCTGCTTCAGTGGCACAAGCACCCGGAACACGCTTGAGTTTTCTGCAGGAAGGGATTTTTCATTTTTGCTTTTTTTTGATTGAGTGATTCATTTGATCCCATGTTGAGTGTTTTTAAGGAAACTGTTCCTGCTGACTCCTGTGGGGTGACCGTTCCTTTTATCCATTCCACACATAATCTCTTTGGGCTCCTTTATATCGTCCCCCACGCCACCGCGCCGCTGTGATTTGTCAACCGTTTTGTGTTTTACCCAAAACCCGCGTGGGCCGTGCTGAGTGTTCATCCCCATATCTCTGGGAGAGGGCGTTTTCCCCAAACTAATCCCGATTTACTCCTCCATAAAGCCCGTCTGGATCCCCCCCAGTCTCCCTCACACACTTTTCACACGTTCGTCAGTTTCCACTGGTAAAGATTCTGAATCAGCTGGGAGTGTGCCCAATAGCATTAACCCACAGCGGAGCTTGAATCATAGATTGGAGCCATGGAGGGACTGTGAGTTGCGCCGGGTGGGAAGCGGGAGGCGGTTGCCTTGGAAAGGTGGACGGCCGAGCGGGGAGGAGGAATAATGCAGCCAACGGGGGTTTGAAATCCGAAAATCTCAAATTGTCTGTTGTTCAGATGGAGCTCTAATAAAGGATTCACGTAAGAATAAAAAAAGGAGAGCATGTGAGACTTCAGAGCTTGCAGTTCTCCTGCTAATTTGTCATCCCTCTTCTCTGTGAAACCAGGCACACATATGGAGGAATAAAGTCAATTCTGGCCAAAGTTGCACGAACCTTTCTCGGTTATAAACATTTTTACAGCTTTTGTTTCCTTTTCAGCTTTGTATTGGACAGTGATGTGTGGTGAGGTTCATGACTGCTGAGGCAGCGAGCCAAAAGCCCCCCAAACCCCTCGGATCAGATGTTCAAATCCAAAACTCAATATAGAAACTTATGTTTCATTTTTTTCTCAATTGATTGAAGCTTTTAATTATTTTATTTCTATATGAAATTAATATTTTTCTAGATTTTCTCACCTGTTGCCTGATGTGCCTGTGGGGTTCAACACTGCCCCCTAACGGTGAGATATGGTACTTTTTACCTGTTTTAATGCATAAATTCAGCGATTTTGACCATAAAATTGTCGAAATAACCAATACACAAAAACAAATCTATAGACGAGTCAAGTGGAATATAAATTTTCTCTCATTAGCATTGATTGAGAAAGAGAAACAGAGACAAAATACATATTCAGCAAACAAAATATTGCGATTGATCCAGAGCAGAGGAAATACTCATTCGTAATAGTGTCTGAATGCAGTTACTTGGGGACCTAACAGACAGGCACCCTACCAAGGTCTCTAGGATCTCAGTGATAAGCCCGCTCTCCTGTTAATTTACTACAGTGCTAAATGATTGCTTGTGACATGAAAGTTAATTTAAAAAAGTCAAAAATCCTGGAAGGCATATAGATTATTATATTTTCTCTGTGATCAGTATTACTTGTATTAGTGAGTCATAGAAGCATACTTTTTAATTCAGAATCACTATTTACTAATGAGTAAATACTGTCTGTTATGCTGCTCAAAGTCTGATCCAACCGTTATTTTCTGTATTTGGACAGAAGAAGCCACTGAAATCTGAAGTAAACTTAAAGAAAACTGCAAGGATACCGAAACACAGATTTCCTTTGAATCGAGGCTAATAACCCCCCCCCCGATTAGGGTTGTCTTTAATAACTGGAACATTGATTAATCCTAGTCTTCATTCCAATATCTAATGATTTTTGATGATGGCATTGGAGAACATGTAATGTTTGTTGTTTTTCATCATGTGCAACTGACAACGTTCATGTCTACTCTTTGGTGCAGTAGTTCCAGTCATTTTGAAAGTCCAGCGCTCAGCCTGTGTGCTTGGATGAATTTATTGTGACCACAGTTCTGTGAATGTGTCGCCGCAGGCAAACTCAGTACTGGCTACAAAAATCCTGGATGATTTTGCTTTTCAAATTACCTGGAAAGCGTTTGTCCACATGCTAATTGTTGCAACAAAAATTAGCATGTGGAACCCAATTTAGTGGGAGAAGCAGGTCTGTGCAGTGCAATGCATACAACACATTGCGTACCCTTGATGTGGTTATCATTAAATTAAGAATAAATCAGGAGCTCTTCCGTTCGAAAAAAAAACTTCACTGTTGAGGTTTTTTGTTAGCAGGCGCCCTAACTAGAAAGGTTTGTCTCAGGAACATTAGAGGGCTGTGCGTGGGCAAGAATGTTGTTTGAAGTCTCATTTGAATATTTACCTGAAGGTGTTGAGCTGAATATGGATGAATAATGAGGTTTTCTTCTGTAAAACAGCATGGAACCGAATCAAATGCCACTTACCGTCCTCTCCCGACAGCTTGAGTTACTCTGGGGATCGCTGCTAAATTTATTTGGCAAATTATATTTTTTCCTCTCTTTAGTTGTTTTACTTTATTATTAGATCACTTTTTATTAAGGCAGAACACGGTAAATTGAATGTATTCGAGATCAAAAGTCAAATGTGATCATGATCACAGCTTTTTACTTTTAGCTTTGGTATCAAAGACATCGGTTTATTATTTTAAGTTTTAGCCTTAAAATCACAGAATATGTCAAATTTTTCCAGCTTTCTTTTAGCAGAGTCTTAAATGTAAATGTGTTGTACTTATTCTGACAAAAAACAAAATGTCTTTTTGGGCAGATTTCTCAAAGTTTTTACATTACCTCCCTCTGTGTGGTTTAGAAATGTTTTGTTAGCTGTGACAAAATTACATCACAATGATGTCCGGAGGTGTAAAAAATATCACCAAAAATTAACAACAAAAGATGCCGCATCTAATAAATACAATTTGCAAAAGAGACTTTAAACTTAACGCACCAAAAAGTTGAGGATAAGCTGTTACATTAGGAAGGTGTTATAAACTTGTTATAAACCGCATTTGTGGTTAATTAGGGGAATAATAAATATCTAAAATTTCACTTGAAGTCCTGTAGGTGATCATGTTTAGTTTGAAACTAATGGTGGCTTATCAAGTAAACCCATCACAATAACTAATGGGTTTAAATGAACTGAACTTGATCATTTCCATTCAGGATCCATTTTAATGATTTTTTCGGTTGTGTGTGGCTTTTATGTCTGTTTTTATATATTTTCCATATCTTCCAGTATCAACTGTTCTTTACAAAATGTTAGCGTACTGGTCTTTGGCAGGTAGAACTTGCACCGTCATGAAATTATCAATATATTACTTGAAAGTGGTCTCAAAACAAAAATATTATCGCAATTATTACTGGGACAACTTATCGTCCAGCAAAATACCTTCACAGACTTATTCATCAAGTCAAATTATATATTGTCATTTTCTAATCTAAGCCACATTAATGGATAAATTAGTGAGTAAAATAATCCCAAGAGGCAGCAGAGTTGGTTTCCTCGCATCGCCAGTCCTGAGGAGGACTTCCTGAACCTTTCTCCTTTATAGCCACAGGAATTAGGACAGCTAGCCAGCAGCCAGTTATTTACCCCGCACACAGCTGATTATTATGCAAATTCATTCAATTACAAAAGTGGGGGAAGAGTGGTCTTCTGAAGATGAGGAATTGCAGATAATTAGCACGCAGGCATTTTGTTTGAACCGAGCCGCTTCGACTTGGGACGCGCTGCAGAGGTCGGGTGATAAACAAGCAAAGAAACGCGCAGGGAGGGCAGGGGGGAGGACTCCAAACTTTTTCATCCAAACCCACACAGAGATAAGCAGGATCAATAATCAGCTGTTTTTGTTGCTAAATGCTAACGTCTGCGGAATGAGCCACCTTCCGGTCTGCCGTCTCCAGGTTCAGCCTCCGTCTGAACCGCC
This sequence comes from Poeciliopsis paucimaculata, assembly GCA_903067055.1. Taxonomy (NCBI): domain Eukaryota; kingdom Metazoa; phylum Chordata; class Actinopteri; order Cyprinodontiformes; family Poeciliidae; genus Poeciliopsis; species Poeciliopsis paucimaculata. Next base: position 61,265 of record CAEGAD010046965.1, on the reverse strand, counting down.
CCGGCTGTGGCAGCAGGGCTGATCTGACATTAGCTCGCTCTCTGTCTTTGGGTGTCTGCCTGTTCCTTGTTTGCTATAGGTATCATTGTTTCCATTCCATTTCACAGCAATCGGCCTTGGTGAGGGAAAAGTGCTTTTCTATCCTAGAGCTGCGTCTTTGTCATATCAAGGCCTCCAGCTTGAGCTTCACATTTTTTATAAGACTAAAAACGTGTGTGTGTGTGTGCGTGTGTGTCTCAGCGAACCTTTTAGTGTTTTTATTTATATATATATATATATATATATATATATATATACTTTATCTGCAGCATGTACCAATGTTATCGCAGTTTAACTCCACAGTGCATAGCTCTTTAATGTGTGCATAGAGTGTGAGTGAACGTGTCTATGAGCCCCACAATATGCTGAGGATGCTGATGGATCTATTTTCGGCTAAAGGATTCTCTGTCAAAAGAAATTGCATTAGTGTGACAACAGACATAAAAGGCTGGTTGAAAGCTCTGTCGCTAGAATAAAGAATCTTTTATCTAATCCAGGCCAGAAATTTTTTTATTTTTTTTATTTTTTACAAACTGAATGCAAAGACCTCTGTCATGCTCTGTTATTTTTTCAAAACTGACAAAACAAAATTCTTTGGGGGACTATTTTAATTCCTTCTTTCCTTTGTTTGGCCTCCCTTTTTTCATGTTTCACACGTGATAGCCTGGTAGACTTGGTTTGATTGGAAACTAAAAGTTGCAACATTTGCTCCACTTTCATTTGGAGTGGTTCACCTTCGCACTGCACTGTGTCAAACCAACCAAACCATTTGGAAAACCTTTTCCCCGCCTCACCTGAGGTGGCGCTGCACCGAGAACCTGAAGTAGCAGAGCATCCTGTGACCCTTTTTCACAGCAAATATAACAGAACACCACTTTTTCCCTTTTAGTTTATAAAATATTTCCCCAAAAGTCTTGAGGACGATAAAGATGTTCTTTGTTTTCAGTCTTCAATGTGTAGACGAAAAGGACGTGTTGCTTGTTGTGCCTATGGGGTTCAGCACTGCCCCCTGTCAGTAACCTATGGTACTTTGTGACTCACGCTGTACAGTTTCACTGCATGATAATGGCCAATCAGAAAGACTAAATGTCTCTCATATTTATAAAATATGTTAGACTGTGGAACGTTGGTTAAACCAGAGGGGAGGCTCAGCACTGCCTCGTCCTGGAGTTCAGCCGGCATCTGAATGTTACAATTTTGACCTTAAAAATGTTGATATTACCGATACAAACCCCCCCACCTCCCCAAAAAAAACCTTCCATTTTGAAAAGTCAAGTGGATAAATTTATTTTCTCTAGACATTGCCTGCCTCCATTTTACTGGTCAGGATTTTACACATCGCAGGTAAAACTTTAGTGATTTTGCGATCACTTCTTCAGGTATTCAGACTTGAGTGTGTCTGTTGTAATCTAAGAGAGTTCTCCCTTTTTCACATCTGGAAAGGTTTTGTTTGGATACCCTTTTTTTTATTAAGTGAAATCCTCATTTGAAAGCTGATTGATTTTTAGAATATACTCAGGTTGTTGCTGTGTCACAAAACTTCTTTGATCTGAAACATTCAAGCCTGACAGAGGAGTAAAAACTGAAGGAATCCACTTAGGCAAACACTTTTCTACACCACTGTACTCCTCATTTCTGGAATTGGCTATAGATGATCCAGTTCAGTTTTAATTGTTTACTGATATCACGACTAGAATAACGACAATTGCACAACTTTTAAGGACGTTTAAAGCATGCAGGTAGACTCAAACAGATGCACAGGGGCTGTGGTAAGGTGATCCATCAAACTGCACAGGCTTCCAAACACACCATCATTCTCTCCATGGCTACCTTTATCTCCAGGCTAATTTGTCTTCCTCTGCACCTCAAACAATATGAATTCTCACACATTCTGCTTCACGCTGCTCCCTTTTATCTCCCTCAGCACAACTTAGTGCAGCAATTAGAGCGCTGCGGAGGTTGTAGCTTCCCATTAGCTCTCGCCAGCTCAGGGTAGTCGCCACAATCACATTCTCTAACCTGTACTCTGTTGTGACAGATACAGTGTCAGCAGACATGCAACAGCCACCGCGGCCCGGTCCCCCGCCCCTCCACGCTGCCGCTCTGTTGCTGCCTTTCATAACACATTCTGCAGGTGCTCTTGTTACATTCTTTCTGGCGTGCTACTCTCATCGATCTTCCCGCTCGCAATTCCGGATCTCGCGGGCTCTCGGGGTTGATAAAGCAATCAGCACTACCGTAGCGTTAAGTAGGTAAACATTTCCATTCCCCGCTGAGCTTACTTTGTGCTGTTGCCTACACCTTGTATTGTTTTTTTTAGCTCCATATCTCTCTGTTCACTTCTTTTTGTCTTGCTTATTTCCCCCTCCTCCCCCTCATCCACTCAATCGTTGCATGTGGATTTCAAAACGGGCAGAACCACAGATGAAAAAGTGGAATGGAGTCGACTGAAGAGAGCCAATTTCCTCATCTCTGGTGGAGATTAGCAGAGGCTCAGTGAAACGTATGCTTTGTGTTAAGGAGTCTGCCAAATGACAGAAAACGGTTGGGGAATTCCTAATTACCTTTTTATTACCCCGTGTGTAAAATGGCTGCCCCCATTATAAAGCTCGAGACAACGTTCATTATTACGTTACCCCAGACAACACTGAGACAGGTGCATCCAACATGAATTACACTTAATGTCTTTGTGAAAACGCCCTTTTTTTTCTTTTTTTTTCTTGGTCGTGAGTGATTAGTTATCATGTTAGGTAATTTTCAGAGATTGTAGGTGAAATAAATTCTATTTGTTTATTGCTGTAAACACACCACATTTTTTGTCAATTAAGTATATGGAAAAAAACAAAGATTTGCATTCAAGTCTAGGTTTTGGCCAATATTAGATTCCCACAGGATGACAAGCTGGAGTAAAATGCTGCAGTTTTTTAGTGCAGGTTTTTGTTTATGTCCTCACAGCCTTGTGTTGCTGTGTGTAACATAAATTTGGACTCCAGCTGATGATTAGCCTTTTTAATTAAGCTGAACACATTCTTACATCGTGGCCGCAAGTGACAACAGCCCTGTTTATCTCGTCTTACTAGTTCAAAAAGCATGACATTTTTCTCTTTATCAAATCATAAGCAAAAGTATTTTTGTAGAGTAGTATAATAAGCATGATGTTAATCAGTTAATTAGCTCAGATAGTTTGAGGTGTAGTTGTAAAACCGTATGCCTAAACAGCCGTGATGTTTAGGCATCACAGCTTTAACTGCCATGTCATAACTTTCTGCACTTTTTGTGACTAGAAATATTTCCAAACAGGGGAATTTGTCTGTGCTGCAAAGTAGGGAGGAATTCTAGCAGCCATCTTTCAGCCAGCTGGCCAGCAGCAGCATGCAACAGCAGCAGACAAGGAAATGACTGTATTCCATTACTTCATGCTAAAAACTTGAACTTTTTTCTGGAATCTCATTTGGTCTTTAGACCAGAGAACGGGTAAGACAAAATAACTAGGCGCTGGTAACCACCCATGCCTACTTTGAGTGGAACCAGAGGTCCTGTTACACTCTGGTTCTGTGGTAAACACGGACCCATTAACCGCCATTAGGGACCATCCTGTCCTCTTTCGCCAAGATCATGTGCTGTGTGAGCTTTCAACTCGCATTGCTCTGATTGCAGATTCAAAAAGGCCATGGCGTATAATCATTGGTGGATTTAACCCAGGGCCAAACTCTGTTCCCAACCAGATTCATTCAGTGATTTAAGAATGGTAAAAACAAAGTTTATGCGCTCCAGTCTCACCTTGTTACTGTACACTGTAGCCAGCTCAGTGACTATCGATATATTTAGCGACTATCAACATTTTTTCAAAAAAGCAACATGACAAACCTAGCAACTTTTTTTTGTGTCATTAGAGACTTTGGCTTTAGTAATATCGATATTCCTGTTTTGTGCTTCCTGTGTCACACATCATCTAATGTGCCAATTAGATGACATCATCTAGTGACTTTTAAGACAGCTAATGGCTCATTTCCATTCTGAGAAGTTGGCAACAGTGTTACACCCATCACATTCTGTTGATCAGTACATTACTCAGCTTAGCAGGACACTGAATGATGATACACCTCTGTTATATGGGAACCCACAGACTGAACAACTACAGTTACACCATGAATCACTCATTCCACAATCCCATAGCAGACCTTACAGTTCATAGTAGTTGCAGGTTTTGATTGCTTCAGGGTTGTTAGACGGATCAATTTCAATCCCCTCATTCTGTGTCAGAACCTCAGTTGATTGAGACTTAATAAACACAATAAGATCAGGGAACAGAAAGATCTGAAAGAGGTTTAAGCGGAGTAAATTGATTCGTACTTGATGTCTGGGATTTGAGTCTCTAACAATTTTTATTTGGTGTAAAAAAAAAAAAAGTGTCTCAGGAAGACACAAATGGCAGCTCTGGCAGTTAAGCTAATATTTGAAAGTGTTTTTGTGATTTATTAGCCAGTGAGACTGACTGACCTTTTGCTGAAAATCTGTTCATGTTGGCCTTGGCTTCACAATAATGACCCATAGATGTCTCTGAGAGTGAGCGGGGTAATAAATGACTTCAGGTCATTTTAGAACAAAGTAAAGACTTTCTTCTGAGAACATATTCCCTCACGTCACAAACACGCTTGAGCCTCCCTAAAATATAAACTTTCCTCTATATTCAGAAATTCAACACTCTTTCATTAACTTACACCTGTTTTATTTTTTTTTTATGTACTCCATAAATTTACACTTTAGACTTGACAGCAGGTCCTTGGTTATCTTGGTTATCATTCCAAGCCCTCCGTCTCAGAATAAGGAAAGTCTCAGTATGCAGTTCAATTATTTTGTACCGGAATGTCATTTTCCATGTTCCCAGTTGGAAATACAATACACTGGTTACTGCCTGATGTCAGAATTTCAACTGGGAGTCTATGACCAAACCAAACTGATTTACTAACATGATTGCCACATAAATAAAACATACTGAATGTCCAGTGCATACTCCATAACACGCATGGTGTGCTTGTTGTGACCTTTGACCGTTGTCATGATAAAAACAGTAGCACACACACATTTTACCACAGCTAAAAATGTATAGAATACAGAGAAAATCAGTATTATTAACTTATATCACCACTTGTGGTTGGTACGAAAATATTTAGCCAAATCCCAGTGGTTGTATAGTACGTCTTAGAACCAGAATACATGATGTCATTTCCAGAATGAACTAGTTGTAACATCATAACTAGAATCATTACAAAAACTAGTTTGTTTGTTTAGAAAAACAAAAAAAAAAGCAGTGAGATTCCTTCAGAAATTCGACATTCTACTGCTGTAGTCTTTGGAAAATAGAATATGGAACAACTACAAACCTAACAAGACATGATAAACTGACCGGTCAGGCAAGCAGAGCATCAATCAGAGCTATATCCATATGTCCATCATAACTCTGAGGAACCTGCAGAGATTCACATCTAATATGGGATCATTTTTAACACTACTATTAGTAGTTTAGCACTTGCATTTGCACTAATAGGCAAATGTGGCATTAATGAAATGGTGGCAAGAAGAAAGATATAATTAAAATACGGCCATATAGGCTGCACACTATCAATGCCGCAGAAGGTCCTGTGGTCAAATGAGACCGAAATAGAACAGACTGCCCTTACATCAGTCTGTGACAAAAGTTTGACTTTAAACTTCAGCGGGGTAACAAAATAATAACAATAGCTATCGCAATAGACATGTGATCAGTATCAATGGAAAGTATGATAGAATGTTGATAATTTCACTGAACTCTGGTCCATAACCGGCATTATTGGGAGCTGTAGGCAGAGGAAAGGTCAATCCAACCAGACGCATGAAAACGTGTGGCTGCACTGGTGGAGAAGAAACAGGGCGAGGCCCTCATGTAGAGCATCAAACCTGGTAGTACCCATTTGGATTATGGGAAATGAAGGACTTTGTCACAAGAAACGAAGGCGACTGGTAAGCTTCGATATGACATCGCAACTGTTTGGGGACAATCTTCACATTTCACAGAATACATACAGCACACCTGAGTATGGGGGAGAAGTTTCATATTTCGACACTGTACTGTGTGGGAGGAGAACATGAATATTGCAGCTCTAGAGGAAGTTGTGGACAGGAGAGGGAAGGTCACATCACCAGTTTGGCAGTGTTTAAAACAGAAAGCTAATCAATTATCGACAGATGATATGAAATGCTTGTATCCTGACATTTTTCTCAACTTTAAACCATACTGAACAAACTATCCCACTGTAAAAGCATGGCGGTGGCACTATCATGCTGAAAAAAGGCTATTCTTCAGTAGGAACAGGGAAGTTTATCTTCAAAGCTTTTACAAAACCAAAAGGAAAAACTGCCAGTGTTACGAAATCGTCAGCATCCCATCGTCTGCTTTTGAAGTCAGTGCCAGTATCGGTTCTCCTTCGTCACATTGCAACACATTGGAATGACGCAATTTTGTCCTGATGTTTGCATCGATGAAGAAGAAACGTACAAACAGTCGACATTTGATCGAATATGTTCACTGACGTGAGCAGACTCTCGTCGACGGCGCCACACGGTGCAGATGCCAGCGAGGGCCAGGTTTATAGGGTTTTAAATGAGGATGGGACAGAACAAATGGGTGGTTTGGCCATAGTATTTCTGTCATCGCAACACAGCGGAAAAACAACAACACTGCAGGCTCGTGAATAGACTCCGTTATTAACCCCATAAATCACCGAACCGCTGATGGATGCCATATATGAGACGATTCATCAGATTTTCTCCCTATCTTTTTCTCATTTGCAGTCACGCTCGTGTGTGTGCATCGGCATACACGTACACCAAAACATAAGCATGAAAAATGTGAATAGTTGGAACTCTTCTGCTCTGTAGCATGGTATGCTATACTTCATCAATGTTTGATTCTTTTCCCTTTCCATTATTCTGCTTGAAACCGAAGATTCCTTTTTTACCAATTAAGTCACATCCTCACTAGTTCTACCTGGTGTTAGACAAGGTATTTGCCACTTGGCAACAGAGGGCTAGTAGGAGTAAAGATAATCTCTCTGTGAATAATCCTGGTGGTTCTCATGCCTCCTGTTGGTGGGGGGAGTAAAAAAAAAATCAAGGGTTGATGAGATTACAGGTAATGAAGAGGAATGGACTAAGGCAGAGCAGATGAAAGTAGGAGGGAGTTTTAACTCCATGACCAGAAACTTTGTGATAGTGATTTAAGAGGTCAGAGAAGGAAGATAAAGGCTTGTGCATTATTAATGCTGAATGGATCTAAGTGGATGTGACTTGAAGTTTCTGCTGGTTCTTGCTGAAAACCGAGAATATTTATCAAAGTGTGTTATCACAGCACTGCAAAGTAATACATTTTTTGTCCAGGGCCTGCTTTTACTGTGTAAAATAGCAAAGAATGCTGTCTGTTTTTGCTGAGGTTCTCTATTGTCTTTGATAAGAGTTGAGATTAAAGCATCCCAATGAATTAGTATTCTTTTTTCTTTTTTTTTTATGTAGCCGGGAGGAGAGTGGTTTTCATTTCAAAAACAGCGTTTCCTCTGGTGTTTCTAAAAGCGCAGAACGTTTAAACGCAGGTGAACGAAGTTTGCAGAGCAGACCGGTGAGATAGATAACGGCGTCATCGGAGCACAGTCGGGTCCACATGCATGTAGATTGGTCCAGTGACTGTGTGTGCTTCTTTGTGTACTGTACATATTTGTACACGCGGGTTTGCGTGAGAGATTGTGTGTAAGCTGGAGGTTCGCTGTCGCCCCCAGTGCAGATTGATGGCTTTTAGACAGGTAATTTATGACCTCTCAGTGGCAGGCAGTGAGAAGGGTGATGTGTGACTTTCCCTGCAGATAAACAAGCATTGCTCTGTGGTCCACATCGCCTCACCTCTACATGGATTTAGCCACCTGATTTTTATTACATATTTTGTCCCATCAAACAGCTCTGAGCTTTTGATCGTCCTCTTTTCTTTCCCATTTATTGTTCTTCTGAAATAATCTGTTTCAATCATGGCTGAGACTTTTATGGATAATTACAGAAAAATAATAATTTCTCTATATGGTGACGCCGTGGAAATACTGATGCATGCTATAGCTGGTGGTAATGCACCGGAAGGTTATTTGTTGGCCACAAAGGAGGTAAACAGAAGTGACTACAGTGATCACAATTGAGTGCTAATTGTGTGAAACTTTTTTTTATTTTTTTTATTTTAAGTTAAAATACAAGTTTCTGCAAGCAAAGACAACACCACTGCAAGCTAACATAGACCTTGTTGGGAATGTGGACAATTTTGATTAACTATAAATCCTACTTTAAGGGCTCAGATGGTTTCTAACATGTCATGTTTAGCAGGGTAGCAGAATTATTGTCTGAGTGCCAAAGTGAGGCCCAGCAGACTTACTCTCATGACTTTCACTGTGATTCTCCACTTTATATACATGTGAAACTTAATTAGAAATCACTTTGGGTTTATTTCAAGTGGAATGGAGACGGAACAGGAAACAGAGGGACGTTTGTGGGAATTGGTGCAGAGGAGAGAAAGAAGCATAGAGTACACAAGTCAACACCCTAGAAGTCTGCTTCTACATGCACAGGAAGAGAGAAAACACAACAAAACCAAGACTCCATAGCAAGCTTTTCCTTTCCTTACTGTGAGGTGGAGGGTTTGTGTGAATGTTATGGCAATTATAAAGGTTACATGGCTCTAGCCCCTTTTTTAATAAAACTATTCTCTTGGGTACCAAGGGTGTCGAATTGGGGTAAAATTTGAATGTCAGAAGACTGTTGGTCAGTGATTGGCTAGGGGACGAATTCAAGATGGCTGCTTTAAGATGGCAACTCTTTTACAGTAACTCAACCAGCCATTTGTAAAAACTCACAGCAGCAACGCTGAAAATCTTAAGGGCAATGGCAGACTGAGGAGAATGATCAATACAGTTTCTATGTCCTCCATTGTAGTTTGTGTCATGTACAGAGGACGTCACTACATAACGAACCCACCCACTAGAACTGACACTCAATTGTAAAGGAAAACCACCCAAACTTTGTAGAGTCGAACCAAGTTGGGCTCTATTTGACTTCCATGTTGAAAAGGGATGTTGGGTAACAATAAATCTGCTGTCAAGTCTAAACAAGAAAACTTTTCCAAACAGCGTAACCGTCCCACAGTAGACCAGACGGCAGGATTCAGGGCCGCAGACATTGATAAATTGATACCTTACATGTGTGGCTATGTCTAATTTCTGATTCACTAGTCAAATTAATTTGGATTTAAAGACTTTGCATATTATGTCACATATTGGTGTTTGATGAGAATTGTGATTAATCTAGATTAAAAAGAAATGATTGAATTTGCTGTTGGGACTGTTATAATTTGAATTATTAACATTGTTTAAATGTTAAAGGTTTTCTCGCAGTTTAAAGGATTCTAGATCAGTTGTTCACCTCTGGCTCAAAATACGCAAATATTTTCACAAAATGTTTGTGAAAATACGTGGGTAGACATTTCATTGCTTTTTTGACATTGTAACACACTTAAAAATAGACGGGAATTGGTCCAGTCAAATAAACAACCGACCCTTTTGAAAACATGGTTATGATTAAAATCTTAACTGCACTTCTGAAAAGAAATGTATTCTGTTTCCCCCAAAATATTTCTCTTGTGTTAGTGAACTTAATATCATGTGGTTTATAATCCAGATGTATCACCATCTTATTTTCTTACTTGTGCTTCACATTATCTAAGGTATTTAAAATCAATAATGTCAAAAAGTTAACCACACTTTAACGTTTTTTTTTTTTCTTGCAACTCCCTACGAGCGCACAGTGTCACTTTTTTAATACAGCAAAGACCCTCCTAACTTTTTCCTTTTGCTTTACTCCTCCCTTGGTGGGAAGCTTGGAGCTTTGACATGCCAGTCATCATTTACAGTAATATAGTGTAAAATCGATCTCACCGAGAACCCCGCTGGAACAGTAAATTTGGGAGGGGGGCTACAGATTAATTTCAAGGTCCTTTTGGCAAAACATATGGTCTATCTGAAACGGGCTGAACACATGAAGGAGTAATATTACATTGTGATTCATCATGTGGCTGTTGTCTCCACTCCCCTTATGTCTGCGACACACATTTATTGAGGGGACAAGACAGAAATAAACATCAAATGGTGGCCTGGCTCAATCAATCCCTTTGTTCGTTCAAATAATTCTGCCCTGGAGAGCAGCGCCGAGGCAAACTACGCAGAAGCGGGGAGTCGCCAAGCAGAGAGGCAAGAAAGATTTGTGAGCAGACCCTGACTGATGGATATGGAAGTTATTACGCTACAGGGAATATGTGTCATTTGTTGCCAGGTGCTTGTCTCTTGTTTCTTTTATGGCAGTGACTCCTTCGCAGATGCATGAGCAGACAGCATCCAGAGATTCTCCTTAAATATGTAAAGTGCATACACAAAGAATCACTAGATTTAACCCTGGGTTAAAGAAAAAAAAAAAAAAAAAGAGTCAAGCTGCCTTCAGTGCAGAAAGGACACAGCACAGGTACAGGTTAGTTTTGAAGGTTTCCTAGAGGACATTTTATGTACTTGACATGACAGAAGTCCAAAGCTGCAGTCTATCGGGTCTTAAACAAGTTCTGGAGTTTCACTCTGCTGGGAGACTTGACAAGAATGGGTTTCATTCTCCTAATCTGAATAATATAGATTTACTACCAGCACTTAAAGGGGCAGTATTATGCACTTTCCAGGCACATAGTGCCATTTTATAGCACAATCAAGTAACTGTTACCTTCAGTTGTCATAAAAATGCTGTATAAATCAAGTATGAATTTGCCACAAGAGATTACAGAATTCCCCAAACATGCATGAAAGAATAGAAGAAACACTTTGATGTTTATATATAACATTACGTAGAGATAAAAAAAGTGGATTTAAAAACATTTTCGCTCATTAAACCACCACTTCCTTCCCCTTCACACAACTGATTGACTTTGTGTTGATGATCTATCGCACAGAATACAAATAAAAGGCATTAAGGTTTCCTACAATTTGAGAAAACGTGAAAAAGTTTGACTATGAAACTCTTTCATGTTTCAGGCGCCGTACAGTCCCTCCAAGTTCAAACTTTTTTTTCTCCCCTCGCCGAGCCGAGCCCAGCTATTCTGTCCTCCTGTTTTTCATAACACCACTTTCTTCTGAGGCTAAACAATAACAGAAGGGAGGAACTTTAATAAGCCTCCATCTTAGCCCTGTGCAGCTCTGGGGCTTGTGGCAACAGTAACTCTGTATATTTATTATTGATGGCTAGCACCTTGGCCCTGTGTTCGCAGCGAAGGAATGGAACAAGAGAGAAACCAGGTCATCTTCTGCACTGTGGAGAAAGTGCCAGGGGCCCCGCTGACTCACCCAACCAGCATTATTGCATTATTATTGCATTTCTTTCATTACTGCTATCACCTGGCTTTTCAATACCTCTGGCAGGGAGTCACAGTTCCCTCTGTGTTTACCGCGTGGCCTAATGGAGAGCCACTCCTCACTACTACGCATACCATTAAATACACACCAACAGTCACACTCCTTTTCCACCCGCTCCTGCCTTGCTGCTGTTCTCTCTCCTCTTAAGTTATCTTTCCTCGAATTTGATGATGAGCAGTAACTATTTGACTTGGAAACACACCAATTCTTTGTACTTCTGTTGCTTCAAGGCATAATTTGCTGATTAAAAAGGAACATCATTCTACAAATGTTTATACTACATGTTGCTCTGAGGTACTTCCTCAGCCTGGGGAAAGATTATTCTCCTTTTACTGCCTGTTTCTAAATATTCACTTGTGCCAGGAGGTACAATTTCAAAGGATGGGAGTTTGGGGTTTTTTCTGCAAAGTTTTATAAGGTCAATAACATTGTAAACAACTGTAATATTTCATTTTATGTTTCAATGACCCCATGTGTGCTGTTCTGTGTTTTAGTGATGAGCATAAACCTGAGCTGCCACAGTGTCTCTTTGTCTCTCTTCCTATATGAGAACCAAACATGTACACACACTTTGAATGGCAGTTTTCTTGTCTGTATATTCATGTATATACATGTCAGCATGTCTGTCCTAAGTCTCATGAATATCTCTCATATTCCATTGATTTTTACACCAACATGATGTTCAGATGTTGGTTGTATTAAATTTGCCTGGCTGCACTTATGTATCTCCAGACGTCACTAAATTCAGACGGTGATGTCGGCAGCTGTAAGAAATTGTGTCAGTCTTCAGCAGATTTCATGAGAGCATAAGTGCCGTGTTGGGCGTCGTTTTCTTTGTCAAGGTTAGCTTTTAGTGATCAGGATACACTGTGCTGCTGCTGCCATGGAAATGAAAAAAAACTAAAACAGAAAAGCCAGTAGTGAGGACAAGTGATGAGCTACAGGAGACGTTGGCCTGATGCATGTTGCTTTGTTGGGAATGAAAAAGGTCATCTTGGAATGGATTTAATAAAAAGATTTTATGGCATAACCAATAAAATCATCTTAAGTGATTAAAATGTATTTTATTTTCTCTTTAATGCTCTTTGCATCAATATGAAAATTTGGGTTGATATCTATATCCAATATAAATACTGCTGGTAGGGACAATAACTAGTAGTTGCTGATGTTGAATATATTATAACAATTTCACTATCCTTTTAACACCTTGAAAAACCTTAGCACACCACTGCTTCTCTGATTCAGTTAAAATCCCCACAATCATTTGCTACATCACCATCAAGGTGGAACATAACCGAAGACCAAACGACAAACTTCCTCCGGTTCCCCTCCAAAAACAAGAAGATATAAATTGATATTGGTTGTTAATATCTGCCCAGACTTACCTATCAGACCAATATGTTTAAAAAAAATGGCAATATTGGCTGATCCTGATGCTAGTGCCGATATATTGTGCATCTCTAGATGTGCTACATGTTGGTGAAACAGGAAGTTTAAAATGAATGGATTATTTCAGTGATATCATCTGGACTATTGCAGCAACACTAACAATGATTGAGGTGATTCATTTATTGCTTGCACTTTAACCAAATCATTTACAAAAGTGCTGACAGTATTCCACGTCCCGTTTAACTCAGCCATCAGACTGAGCTGCTTTGAATATCCACCATATTGAAAAACATCTCAAGATTCAGTTGGTCTCATTTCTGAATGTTTTGCGTCAAACTATGGGTGGAGAACACTTTGTGTTTGGAGCTATTCCCCAGTTGATGCACTATCTTCCTCAGCATGCCATTCCCCTGACAAGGCCTTGAATGCAGCATGGATAATTCTTGGAGGAGAGGGCTAATGCCCCGAGATCACCCTCAGGAGAACCCCCTCCTCCCCTCTCCTGCATCCCAAACGCCAATCTCCGTTTTGTCCCTAGCGTCATCCCTAGCAACACAATAATTAATGAGCTCAACCGTTCCATCGCTGAGGAAACCTCCATCCCAAAACCTCAATTGTCCCTAGCATGCGATGATAATTTGACTTACGTGGTGCTAATTTCATATAAGTTAAAAGGCAATTAGGAAAATGTGTCTTTTTGACGGGTGGAGGGATTAAGGCTAAGCTGCAACGCCGTGGCTCTTTACTGGCTCCAGGCTTATACTGTGTATGCGCGCCGGCGCTCGGCAACATCATTATCGGTCATCACATTAATAACCCCATATTTCACATCTTCATTCGATGTGCTACATTTAATTAAAGTGCGAGGTTGTGTGACAAATTAGTGCCTAATTGCAAAGCACCTTTTGAGCAGTCTCTTTGCCCTCCACCAGCTGTGGTCGGTTATGAAGTTAGAGAAGCTGCTTCTGTTGCTTCTCAACTTACTGCTTGTTTAGTTAACTTTGCACTATTACAATGTACCTTGTTCTTCTAAACTTGGGTCAAAATGCAGAAACAAAGAGAAAATAGTCAGTCATGTTCATAAGCTTGTAACTTGCAATTCATTTTGAAGACAATTATTCTTTGCAGACACCCAGTATGTACATAACACAAGAAAATTACAAGGATATTTTGTTGTTTTGCTCAGGTTTTTTTTTTTTTAGAATCAACATGGAGATTTGAATCATAATTAAAATGCATAAATTGACAAGAGCCGAAAACTAAAATAAAGAAATTTAAAGGGAAAATAAAACGATGAAACAAAAAGCTCCAGTAACTAAAAGACTAAACAATAAAACAGTTGATGCATTTTTTTAAAAAAGTGTTTAAAATGTATTAAAAATCCAGCCGTCAAAAAAGTGGGGTTCTTCTGAGGAGCCAAAGGATTTTCTGGTCAAATTCTGAAATTTTATATCCAACTTTGTTAAAGGGAGGAGAAACCCAGGAAGGTTAAATCAAATTGTTCTCCCCTTTTATGAACAGCCAACTTTGCCAGTGCCTGAGTGCAACTCTACACTGTCTGGGAGGAAAATACAGCCTCATCTTACAACAATGTCAGTTTTTAGGGCCAGTCATAACTTATTTCAAAACTTTCTGGATTTTAAAATCCACACAACAAGATCGTAGACTGTCATAAAACTCTCTGCTTAATCTCACCTGAGATAAACCTTTGCACTTGCTGTCAGGTCTTTTACAAAACAAACTAGACGAGCAAGGTTGTGGAGTCTGTTTTGAAACATGGAGTTTTCTTTTGAGGGACGTGGAGACCAGGATGGTGGACTGGCTCTCTGAGCCCAGTTCTGGATGGGATTGATAATCTGCTACAGATGCTGAAAGAACACGCAGTCTAGATCAGTTGGGATGATTTGCCATGGAAAAGTGGGATCACATATCTCAAGAGACTTGGGAGAGGTTGTCGTCGGCTGTGAGACAGTAGCTGTGCTTCCATTGACCTTAAAATCACATAAATTGGAAATACTGAATTTGATAGAAATGAGCCTATTTAGAAAAAAAATAGTTTTTTTCCTAAACCCTTTGTGCTAGGGGGAAGCGGTTTGTCGACTGCATTAGAAGTAATGTATCTCAATGGAAACACTTGTTTTTTGCATCATAAGACCTTAATGTGATGGACGACCGGATGTTACTGCTGTCAGAAATGCTGAAGACAACAGAAGGAGCGGCATGCTCTTTTAATGACAGAGTGGACAAACTCATTCACATGATTTTAACTGTATTTCTTGTTTAACGGAAACACTGTCATTGTAAAATTGTGTTTATTCGACATTGGTGGAATATCAATAGAAAATGCAGCCAGAACAGCCTATGCTATTCACCAATGAATATCAGGAGGGCTAACAGTTTTGGCATTATAGTTCTATTTCCTTCTTACAATTGAGCACACCAATAAAATATACTGATTGTTTGTTTTCGTTTTGTTTTTTTTGCCTTTGTTTTCTTGAAAGCAATAAAACTGATGATTCTGACCTTTACAGTACATTAAAAACTCTGCCTGTAACGGTACCGTTTAAAATGTAAAGAGCTGCGGGGGAGTTATTATGTAAAATCAACTTTTCTGAGGTTTATATCATGCTATAACGTTATTCCCATCAAAAACATACCTGGAACGTGGTTCTTTAATGCATGTTTGAGGGATTTTTGAATCTCGTGTGGCAGCCATGCAGAGCGCTGAACTCATCATAGGAACTACTTCCAAGTCCAACGCTGCTAAGAATAGTTGTCAATGACATCATGGAGGAGAATTGTTGTGATGACTGAATTCACAATGTCAGAACGAGTAGAGACTTCTTAGAGACAGAGGACCAATTTTAAGGCGTCAAATTACTTTGACGCTATGTCTGATATATACAGCAGGATTATAACAGTTTCTTGTTATTGCTATGGGCCTGGAACATACGTATTGCTGCCCCTTTAAATAGACAAGTGGGCTTAAACATCTTCAACTCCAGATTATACCCCAGTTTAAGCAACATAAAAAGGCTAACAATCTGTACAGGCAATGAGAGCGTGGTTAAGATTTATGAATACCCCAGAAAAGCATTATGATTTACTTGCATTTTTTATTTTTTTGGGTAGTTTGGAATTGCAGCTAATTTTGTATTTACTTCACCTCAGTCTATTTTAGAAGACGTTCAAACGTAGACGGTTCCTCTTCATCAGCGTTCCCTGTATAGGTGGAGGTGATTATTGTAAATTTGCGGGGAGGCGGTGTTAATGACTTTACACACACTGTTTGAAAAGCCAATTTTAACTCAGACAATAACCTTGCAGGATATTGAAATATGATGTATGCTCATGGGAGTTCCCCTGGTTCTACGTCTTCCAGTTCACCTGCTGTTTTGTTTATATCCAGTCTTATGTATGTATGCTCTGCTCTAATGAAGAACTAAAATGAAATTTGTTCAGGAGCCACAGACAAACTAAGGCCCTGTTACCAACAGCTCTATTAGATGTCTTACTTTGTAACAAATTAAGACGTTGTGTTTGCATTGAACTTGTCGGTGTTATTGTTTATTGCGACAAACCCATTGGCTTCAAGTACAAGCTGTACATCATACGTGCTTCAGTTTATGCTCCCTTTGTATGAATTCCTACATCAGTGTCTGAACTGTTGGGTCTGCTGTGTCTCATATTTCTCTTTAAATACTTTGTAGATTTTTGTGTCCAGTGAAACCAGGGTAATTGTCTTCAAACGGTTCGTAAGTCTCTTTGTTGGCCTCTATCTGAGCTAAATGCGAAATGCTAATTTGTGAGAATGTAAAATATTTATTTAATCCACACAGTATTATTATCCATCTACAATAAGCTGAGAGCTGTTGTGCTGGTGGCGCTCGCGTCATTATACGGCTCAAATATTCTACTTTTTGTACAGTGAATATTGTGAACTATATATTAAAAATGTTGAATTGGACAACATAAAAGAATTTTTTTTGAAAACATCCATTTTCTAACCTGTAGTTAACATCACCGTTGACAACCCTTACCAGCTCCCCTTATCCAACATCTCTTAACCCCCCGCACCCCCCTCCCCCTCCTCACACTCACACTCACACAAACTTGTACACCATTTCTGGGAACTGGGATTACAAACTGTGTCCCAGTGCATCCATATTTCAAAGTTATATCTCTGGTGTCACTCTACATCTCGTCTGCGGAAGCGGCACAGAAAGCCCGGCTCTTGTTTGACTATGTTTACGTTGCTGACCCAGTTACCAGGTTCTCTCTGCGCTGTCGATGGGGTGGGGCAGGAAGTCTCACTCATTTGTTTTAATTTAGTTTTTCATAATGAGAAAAACAACAACACACAAGCCAAAGGTGTAGGTAAACATACTTCCACTTGTATGCAAATCGATCCAAACCCCTCGGCGTCTGCATCCACTTGACCCCTGCACCCGTCCTCCGGCTTCACGTGGGATCCTCATAACAGATGACTAAATGTGTGCATCGCATTTTGCTTTACAATAGAAATATGCACGGCTCCACAGTTTCCCGAGACGTGACGGAGTGGCTGTTTTGTTCCGACACAAATGAGCTCATGATGGATGGATAATTGAAGATCCGAGCCAGGCCACAAAAGGAAGGTTAGATAACCAGGAGAACACGGAGGCATGTTGAATGAGTTTAGTGTTTCATTTAAAATCCAAGCTATTCAATAATGCAGAGGGACCTCTGAAAGCTCAGCTGAGTGTTCACAGAGGATGTGAAGCGTGTTGGCGGAGCCGGAGCTGCAGCTTGTTCGCAGTGGTGTTTGTGGTGGGCTCCGGAGCCACTACGCGAGAAGATGGGTGTGTGTGTTAATGCATGTTGTAATGATGCAAAACACTAATCTTATATCTGTTTGTGTTTATCCTTTCTGGCAGTTTTTGTTGCGCTTCAAGTGTATTTGGAGAGATTAACTTTTAGCTCCTCAATTAGCATATGAAGCTATTTAAGCAGACGGGATGGATTTAAGAACCGTCAGGTTTTAGGCTCTTATTTTCTTGAAGTCTAAATATGCTTTAATGATATCATCTCAATGTAAAACAATATGCATAGAATGTTTACTATTCTTCTACAAGTCTGTCATTACTGTAGTCAGAATTACATTACATTACAGATTTAACACTTATATCTGTAGAAATGTTCATGACACCATGCTACAAAAAAACTTTCTGTTCTGCTGTTTCGTCCTTCTTGTTGTTTGTTCCATAATTCTTTTCCTGTCTGAATGTTTGTAGCAGTCAGGTTTTCCCTTTTGGAAATGTAGAACCTCAAAGTGTGCAGTAGCCTCTTTGACCACTTTTCTATAACACAAGGTGCCCATATTATCCACTTGTTATTGTGTTTGGAAGTTACATCAACAATACAAACCAGGGTCAATTGCCTTCCTGAAGGAGGGGCGTTTGTTACACTTTTCCAGTGCACATAGATTAAAAGTTAAAATAATAAGTTTTAAGATCAGATCATGGTTAGCCTGGTTAAAAAAATAAAAACAGCCCCTTGTTCTATGCTTTGCTTCATACAGTGTGTCTGGACTCTTGGCTATTGAGAAACGATTGCTTAATAGAGGCGTGGAGGATTTAAATTTGACCCAAATGCTAATGTTTATTCTGGTGGATGTAACAGTTCAACACTATGAAGTTTACCAGAAATTGTCTGTACTGCAGACAACCGTTCCCCACTGCGAAGAGAGAAGTGCCGAGTCGAATGAGTATTTGGAAGTGTGGCCAACATGGACTGAACCGCTTCATTCACTTCCTCTGTTGCTGTTCGTAAAACTACCGGCAGACTGCAGCGCTGAAACGCTGCAGAGAAAAAAACATTTTCTCAGCTGAAAACATGACATAAAATTTAATAACATTGTCATTCTCTATAAATGATGCTACAGGTTTGGATCTGTGGTCTGTGTTACAATTCAACCATTTCTAGGGGCCCCTGAATGTCATGAGGCCCCTACCAGGAGCTACTGAGTTTTCTTTGCCTTGATATCTCAGTCTTATAATTCTAGATCTCAGAGGTGCTAACATCAAAAACTTATATAGAGTTAACCCTTTTGATCTTTTTTTATCTATAAATCAGTCTGCAGCCAAGTTGTTCTAGAGGTTTAATAGATATTATTAGGGCTTAATTAGTAGAATGACTGCAAATGTTTTTATTTCCTAACTTCATAACCTTTGACCTTCTTTCCTCTGGTCTGTGTAACAGCAACAGTCTCAGATCAACTCAGCCCTCCAGGACTGTCAGCAGCAGAAACAGAAACTTTATACATGCTGGGGAAAATATAGACTACATTTGCTTTGCATTGTCCCCACATGATGGCAATAATATAGTAGCATCCAGTTAGAGTCTTGATTAATATGGGTTGTTGCTGTGTTGTTATTCTGTGTTTTAAGACCTTGTTCAGTGTGCCCTTTTTTCACTTTGAGCTCCTGCCCCTCCAAAGGCCTCTGCACGGCCCTGGTTTTATTCTCAATTCGGATCATGAGACAATGGCGTCTGGAAGGTCCATACATTAGTATTTAAATTATTCTATGTTTTTTATTGATTTATTACAATTATTTATAGACTTACGTACATTATTAGAATATATGGTGATAAAGGAACATGGTACATGGAACAAAGCCAGTTCTTCAAATGCTGGGTAGGAGATTTTATCAAAATCAAAAGTGGTCTGGCTTGATAAGAAAACAATCACTTACTCTTCTGCTCTGACTCATATTGGTGTCAGTATTGTCTAGATATCTAGATGTGTGTGTGTGTGTCTCTTTAAGTTGAGGTGGATGTTGAGGGGTGTTCACAACCTTTTTAATGTAGCTGTGGCAGCTTTCTCCTGTGAAGCCTCTCACTGAGTGTTTGGACATGTTGTAGATGGTTGGGCCCACCGAGTAATGAGCCATGCCACCACTTGTGAATAAGTGCTGCCTGTTCTCAGTCTAGACATTCTGCTTCATACAGCCACAGCCCCCTACACGCACACACGCCTACACACGCACACACCCCATTGTGCATCCATTTGTTTTTCTTGTGGAGACTTTTTTTTTCTGCTCCCAGCAGGTGACTGCTTGTGTGAAGGAACTGTAAATTCATAAGTAGCTGTGCATTAGCACATGCTTATTAGCATTTATATTTATCAAACAATACAACACAGAACTTGACCTTGGTTTCTCTGGCAACACCTATGGTAGTCCCTCATAATTTAGCTATTTATGACTTCCCTTTTGTTGGTAAACTGATGTTTTCACAAACCACAGCTGATGTCTTCTCAGTCTGTAGAACATATAAACACACATGAGTTGTGTTCTACAGACTCACATATGCAATGGAGGATAATGACTCCAGTGATATGTGAGACATTTTTCTGGCTCCTGTTGATCTCTGGTTATTTTCACGATGTTCTCTGTCTGAAACTAAGCTAGATGTTGTCATATCTGTTCACTCTTAGCCTTCTTGGATGCCAGAATGACAAACTAGCACTCTGATTAGGAGCAGATGTTGACCTTGGTAAAATGTTTTTCTTAGATATGCATCAATCCCATATTAATACCTGCATCAGTCTCAATATTGAAAACATTTCTAGATAGCCTATCAGCAACAATTTGCCCAATCCATAAGGGCAAATCTATTCATTCTAGTTTTGTGCTTTGAGCTACATTATAAATACATATAATTTATTTACAGTATATATACAATTTCTAATTACACTTTTTGAATCGTGTGAGAGAGGGTTTGTTGAGGTTTATTTCTTGCTCAACCTATTGTTGTCAGTTTCTTTCTTTATTTTTAAATTGGTTGTTATACTCATAATTGCGCTGACTGAACAAATTAAAGCTGTGTTGTATGTATTTACATGTTTGACCAAACTCGTGAAGGTGTACTGGTGCAGAGTTATCAAACACATTTGTAACTCAGCACATTTATGTTTGTGCTTTTAAGAAACAAAACGCATCAAGTCGATTGTTTTTCTGTATCAGATCCATATCAGCCGATACTAAACCGTAGATATCGACATATCGGTGCCGCCCTAGTTTTTCTCATCCGCAGTAATCTACTTCTGTGTTCCTCCTGTGTGAGCAAAGCGGTGACAGAAATGCTGCAGTAATTGTTGTTGGCTTTTTAAGCTGTGTTAATGTGTGTATGTCATGAGGGGAAAGAGCAAGCTGCCAGGCCAGGACATCACCACTGTGAGTCTGCCTGACCTCTCCCTGTGTGGGGTCAGTTATTTTTAGATTAATTACTGCGCTACCGCCCTCTACTATCCACCGCTCTCTGTGGCCTTCACTAGAGTCATTGATCATGCATTGGGTCATTAATGTAAACAGTTGTTTCTTCAGTAAATGTGTGAGACGATTTGCTCTAGGGTTGAGAAAAATATATTTTTGCTCTGCAATACTACAGCATTACTGCCTGACAAGAAAGGCTTATGATTTCGGACGATTACTGGATGTAACTTAGGCTATAAGACTGTTTATCAGCACTGGTTTCTATGGAGAGTGAAGAGTACCTAATTAAAATAAATAAGTAACATTAATTATTAAAATGTCATTAATTTGTTAAAACTGGAAATAAACACAAATGCATTAAATATAGTAATATATATGCTTCAGTTAAATGTATCAATTTCCTTTTAAAAACTACATCCATGTATTTCATAATTTCAGACATGTCATGTTTCTGTGCTGAAGCGCATTACGAATAAATTTCAACTGTTAATCAAAGTCAGTGGGCCGGGTTAGGGCTGCTTTTGTAGAGACCCTGCCGTCTGATTGGCTGCTTCCAAAGTCAAGTCAAGTTTGCCATGACACTTAAGTATTAAACCGATCTGTGTACAACACATTACTGTTCACTCAGAGAACACACTCAAGCCACCAGTAGGCGTGTAACCTGTTTTTCCGTTTGCAGTGTTCAGCAGATATACTTCAGTAAGTTTGCTCCACATTGCTGAAGCTACTGCAGACCAGTGCACTCGGCTGTTTGCCGGTCCATCCACCTTATCAGTCTCATCAGGCGTTGTGCTGTTTCACTGGTGTCGCAGGTGGAAGAGAGGAAGAGGAGAGAAGCTCCACTCGTTTTCTCTCTTCACTTCATGCATTGCTAGCCACGGCTTTGTTGACCAGCGACTGCTTGTATGTGTACTTTGGCCGTGACATCAGGACTGTGTTGGAACAATGGGCGAATCAGTGGAACAGAACCTGACAAGAGAACATGAAGGTTTCCTCTGGAGGATGTTGGGGCGGGGGGTGTGTGTGTGTAGGGAGGAGTCTTCTCATTCTGAGGCATTTCTGAATCCCTCACATGAGTCCTCACTGATAGAAACAGACAGACTCTAGGACACAGCAGGTTGCTATGTTCTGCATGTTATTTAACAGAATTTAACACTTAATTTGTCAGAGTTGCTGTGCATTTTATCTGCGATGGTGTTGCATTCTATATAGATTAACATTGAACACTTTAAAGCATAATCACAGAGAGCACCTTGTTTTGTAGGAAAAGTCCTTGGTCAGAGTCTTAAAGTTGTTCAAAAATCCCGTAATGGCGGTGTTCAATAGCAACACGCTAGCAACATACAATGATTAGCTGGTATGCGTGCTTATTCGCTGAGCAGTGATGTAGCAGTGATGTAGCCACTGGCCCTCCTTGAAACAACTACTATAGCTTTTTATCATGGACGCTTTTCAGTTGTGAAACATTACAGTTAAATTAAACCATCACGTAGGAGACTGTTGTGTTCTTGGTATTGACTGTTTTGAATAGCATCAGCAAGGTTCTTTCCACACCAAATAGTTCAGCAGATTGGTACATTTGTGGACTGAGCTTTATGTTCACCATACAGCTTGTATGACGACAAACTGGACTTTTTGAATTGCACATTCCTCTTTTCAACTGAGGTGGCGCTGTCAATGCCAAGGATGGTATCTAGCTTGTTATAACAAGGAAAAGTAACTTTTTCACTAAACTGGAAGATCTGAATGTCAAAGGTGTCTAATGCAAAAAACTCATCCTCCCTCACAGTCAATAAGAGGGTTTTGTGCAGTCAGTCAACCTCTTTCTCAATGTGCTAATGGTGAAAAAATAACTTGCTATCACAGAAAAACCCTTTATCTGCTGTCGTTAGTGGCTATGCTAACTAACCTTAGCATTCGTGTCAGGCTATGTTGTGATGAACCAGCTGTAGCTTAGCCAACAGCAACTAGAAAAGAGTGAACACATTAGTGATTGACAGCGCTAAGACCCTCCTCCTGTCTCTGATTGGTTGTTTCTGACTGACTGCTGTATTTCTCTTTTTTTCACAAATTCTGTCATTTATTACATTGCCAAGACATACTGATCATTTTGTTTTTTGCAGCTTCAAAGTCAAATCTAACAGTGTGATGACTACTCTCATATACCATTGATGTTTACTGTTTGAAAGTTTGCAAACGTGTTCTGCCTACAGAAACACTGTGAACATCGACTGTGTAAATATAATCTGGTTTGCAAATGTACATTTGACACTTGGCTGCAGGAGCCCCCGCATGGCTGGCAGTGTCACTGTGTGAGATGGCTGCTGTTGTGATGGGAAGTTGATTACAGTTCGTCTGACTGCCAGCACCCTCAATCAACATCCACAGCTAAACGGATAAGGAAGAGGAATGTTTATTCTGGCCCGGATTCTGTACGCAGCAGCGAGGGGACGTAAGCCCCGTGCCTTATTTCTAAGCTCGACTTTTTTTTTTTTTTTTCTTTTTTTTTTTCCAGATGTCGAGCTCTTCGATTTCCTCTTTTTTTTATCCACTTCTTCTATTTCTCCCTCTGTCGCAGTCAGAGAGAAATGTTTATGAGCCAGGCTTGAAATCATGACCCAGGCCGTCCTGTCCCGTCTCCATCACCCGATGTGTTTTTCTCCAATCTCCCGTCTCTATGCCGGAGTCAAATTGGCCAACCCTTAACATCTCCTGCAGACCCTCCAGACAACCTGCTCCCTCTCTCCCCGGCCCGGTTCAACCCAGTCTGCCAGTCTGCCGCGCTGCTCTGTGCTCTACACGCTCCAGTGCGCTGTCGGCTGGTGACAGGCTATTTGGGATTTACCCACTGCTGCTCTGCTTGTCTCTTCATCTGCAGCCTTTCATGGCAGTAAAATGCAGTCTCTCCTCCCCCTTATCCCTTTCCTCCCTTGTCCTCCCCTCAGTTCAACTCATTCCACCATCCTCCTGCTTCTCCACCTCCCCTCCACGCTGCCGTCCTTACTGCTAATCCCGTCCTCCTAAAGACTGTAATTGAGCAATACCGCATGTTGGGATTAAGGCTGTTATTGGAGGTATTATCATTACAAGAAAAAAAAATTGGGTCAAATTATGGGTAAGTGGAATCCGCTGCTATGGCAGATGGTTGGTGATTGAGGGGCGCGGACCGGGAGGGGAGGATGGGGAATATTCACGGGGATTGTCGGCGGAGGACCGCCGCCGCTGCCACCGGACCTCGGTTCTGACAAGGGTTGATCTGCGGGTCACAGCCGATATCCAACAAACTGACAGAAAATCCATAAAACCATCTCGCTTAAACAATAAAACATGAGCTTCTACAGGCCAAAATGACACTGGATCACCGAACGATGATGGACATATAGTGCTCTCCATGCAGCGTCCAACATTTGGAATTGCATTTCACGAGAGCTGTGAGGGCCATTTTAGTGATGGATTGTTTTAATAGCAGTCAGTAAGAATCCCTGACATGCCACCTGATCTGATGTGGGCCGAGGGAAACTTATGACTTGGCACAAGTTGCTAGCTGACGGATATTTACTGGTTGGTTAGAAGCTTGTTTATGAAGATTTGCTGTGCAGTTCGTACTGATTACAATGCATTAGGATTATCACATACAGTGATTTGGTGTTAGTCAAATACAATAGTTGTTTTTTTGTGTGTTTTATGTACTAGTTAAATAACTATGGCAAGTTCAGTTAAGAAAATGTTGTATATATCAAACCCAACTTTAAGAAAATTGTCTTGTAATCGTAGCCATATCAGACAGTTTGAAATTGGCCTCCATCTTTAAGAACCTCTTTCCATTTCCGACACGCCCCCTTTAGCACAACATCACCACAATGGTTTTCCATGATGCCCTTAGCAATTTGTAGTGAGAGTCTATTTATATTTTCTCATTTGAATCCCTCTGCTAGAGCTAAAATATAACAAAACATTGTAGGAGATTGAGTCATCGTCCAATAAAACCAAGTTTAAGTATTTAGCTTCCTATTCCAGAACTAAAGCAAACCAAAAGAACTTTATGCCTACAAAGGAACAAGGTGCTGCCAGCGTCATGTTGTGGGGTTATTTTGAACTGACATTTTAGACAAAGTGGATGAAATTATGATCGGTGAGTACTGATCATTTGCATATGCAGCAAAGCATAGATTCACCTGAACAATATTCCTGTTTTGGGAAGGAAGGCCAATATTTCTGGAGTGACCTGAAGGAAGCTTTTACATTGCCTTGTTTCCTTTAAATTAAGACATGCAATTAAAATCACACATGAATGAACTCGGGGTGTTTATAAGTCATGGCGATGGCGCTCATCTATCAGCCATCAGAGGAAGCAGCAGCGTGTTTTTCAGGCGTTGGAGCAACGAGCTTCTTGTATTTCGAAGCGGCTACCTATGCAGCGTTTTTGGCAAATTGTAGTCAGTGATTTTACAGTAGAGCTATGTATTCAGCACTTTTGAAACACAAAGTCAACGTTTGATGAACTGTACAATGCCGTGAGACCTCTGGTGGAGCCAGCAGCTCATGGTCCAAAGAGGCCAGTGTCTGCAGAAAAGTGCATTGCTTGCTGGGTGCAAACTAGTGTGACTAAAACTGTTTCCATTGGCAGTTTTGCAAAATAGACAAATTTCAATACGGTGAGAAATCACCTTATTCTTGCGCAAAACCTGTTAGCAATAAACATGAGTTTTTTATTTATTTATTTTTTTTATTGCCTTGTTTCCCATAAAGTAAATTTATTTTTGTCCTTCCAATTTGGCAATTTTATGGTGAATGGAGACGTATCTATAGTCAGGTTGACATTCTGACAGACAACTGCCGAAGAAAAGAGTGCTGTAATTAAACCAGAAGCACAAATACCCAATCTGATTATGGCAAAACCTATTTACTTGATTTCCATGCTTAAAACCCTTGACTTTGACAGAAAACAGGAGTAATGCGCACTTCATAGATCCCTTGATGCACAGATCCTGATGGAAAACCCTTTGATATTTGGAACAGAAAGCAACACATTATTTATGGGAACACACAGAACAACCCAACCATTTTTTTTTCACTTTGATATCCAGCATTATGAAACTGTATATTTGCATTAAAGTGCATAATTTATTTTTTTTTTTTTTCATCAGTCAAGTTCTCCCATGACCAGCATGAGGTGGGATGTGCATTTAAACTCTTTAGGATTTAAAAAGTCTTGCAAACTGCTGTGGAATCATCAAGTTTATTTCCCTGTACTTTGTAAGCTGCTTAAGTCCTGTGCCAGCTTAGCATTGCCATATTAACATCACCCAGTGAGACAGCTCTGACAAGCTCCCTTCCTCCACAGTTTGCCTCTCGCTTCCACAGAGCTGAGTGGCACTGAGGAAAAAGAAACGTCTTAAAAAAAAAAAAAAAAAAAAAAAAAAATCATCTTATAAACTGACACGCACGACCACACAATTACACACGAGTGCAAGACTCTTGCTTCACAAACTTAAACATACACACATTTACTAACACCTCCAGTTCAGGTTTTTATTTTTCAACCACACACGTTTTTTTTTTTTCTCTACCAACATGATGAAAAAGTATTTATAACTGTGATGGCTGACGAAGCTCAGTGTCGTTTCACCAGATGATCAGCAGCATTTGCTCCATGCTTGTGTCCGTGGCTGGCGTCCCGCATTTCGCCTCCTCTTAGTTTCACTGAATAAGTGGAGGAATTATTAAGACTCTCAAATCAGTTTACAATATTTGCATGCTGGCCATTTTACAACAGATGTCACCACAAAGCAATTTGTAAGACAAACTGATTAAATTTATGTCCAATTACACAAGATCCAATTAGGTCCAAACCAGTCCTATAGTAAGATTTAGATCTGAAGTCAAGTTTATCTGTACAGCACAGTTCAGCAGCAAGTGCTCTATAATATAAAAACATAACACAGGGACTAAATATGAAGCAAATATTACATTTAGCCAAATGCCATCATTATAATCATCGACTAACCCAATAACAGTGATATCGATCATTTGTGTGGTTATAAACAAAGGCAGCTGTAAACCGATTTAAAGGAACTCAGTGTTTCAGCAGTTTTGCAGTTTTCTGGAAGTTTGTTCCAGATTTGTGGTGCGTAGAAGCTGAATGCTGATCATTTAATGGCAACTGGCGAAAGGAAGAACAGATAAAATATCTTTGCTGTTGCAGCCGGCTGAGGGTTGAGAAGACAGGCAGGAAATAAACACAACATGATACTGTTCCAGCAGTCATACTTTTAAAAATCATTTTGAGGCAATAGAAGCCTCTATTGAGTCACCAGTCAGCTTCATCCTCTGCTTATGCGCTGCTTGCTCTACTTCTACACCACACATTGCCTCATAGAAATGCTTTCTATAAGAAGAAAAAACAAAAAATACACAAACAGAACTAACAGCATTAATGGTTCAATTTATGGCTTTGCTAAAGAAAAAGATGCATCGTAACACTGAGCAAGAGGTGCTTTTTATGTTGTGCACCATGGTCAGGAAAA
This sequence comes from Poeciliopsis paucimaculata, assembly GCA_903067055.1. Taxonomy (NCBI): domain Eukaryota; kingdom Metazoa; phylum Chordata; class Actinopteri; order Cyprinodontiformes; family Poeciliidae; genus Poeciliopsis; species Poeciliopsis paucimaculata. The sequence goes on along the minus strand of CAEGAD010046965.1, from coordinate 33,545 downwards.
CAAAAAAATTCTGTAAGTTAGTTGGTTTGCATTAGATAAGGGTGTGAAGCTCCTTTTCATTTTGGGCCATATCAAGGTCATGGTTTTCTTAAATGGCCAGTTGTGGCAGAATATATTAATAAAACTACCCATTTGATATTTACACTCAAAACAAAAAAATGGAGCTCCGACTTAAAACAACTGAGTTTGTTACCTGTAATCCAATTAAGTTTGTCAGACTTACTTTATTTACATTTGTTTAAAATGGCAGCCTGATAAACTTAATATATTTATTTAGTTAAATATTATTCAAGTACTTGTAACAAATTAAATAAAAAATTTTAAAGCTGGATGACATTTTTTTTTTTCAGTGTATAGCTGTGTTCCCATTGACCACGTAACTGCACAAATTGGAATTACAAAAACAAATTTGCTCAATTGAAACACGGCAATTTTGAAAAATAGTCATGTTTACGCTAGGATGAGATGGTTTTGTGGCTTTACTGAAATTAATGTAAGTCAGAAAAACATCAATGGAAACAATTTTTAGGCATCACCAGTCATGTGATCAACAAACATATGTTGCTACTGACAACAGGAAGTGGTAGGAGGATCATGTTGCTGTGTGTTTTTTCACGACTTACTGTGTGAACAAGCTTATTAATGTGTGATTTTAGTTCAGTTTCATATTTAATGGAATCACCGCAATTGTGAATTTTTATTTCTTTTACTATCGATTGGAAATGGAAACGTTGCTTATAACGAAATATTTTTATTCCATGTTATTTTGTGTAGATGCTGAGTCTTTGGCTGCTGACCCAGTGAGAAAAAAGCAAATACCGAAGCCATTTAATTGAAAGGCAGAGCTCCAAAAACAAGTCACTCTTGATGGTTTGACACACAACAGTAAAGTACGGCTTTCATTTGATGTGTTTCTGTGGCTAAGGCTAAAAAAATATGGTTGGTTTCTTTTTCTTTCTGTTTTTTATTTTTTATTTTTTTTTTTTTGGAAGGTGTAAGAGTCAATTACTGATCATTCAAGCTAAATAAAACTTTATTTCAGGGCACAATTACAGCATATGTCAAATGTGTCAGAGAAAGGAGGCTGTGGTTGAATTGTAAACATTATTGATTGGGTTGCTGTCTGGTTCTGTCAGATTTAGTTTCCCATGTGCTGAACATTCACATTTTTACCAGCTTTTTAGATTTAGTTGCGCATGATGACACATTGTGTGTTTATTTATTATTGCTTATTTATTTCCTGCATCTAAATTTGCGTAACTCCTCTCCCGGGTTGTGAACACAGCAGTTTAGTGTCTGACAGGTCCGGCGCCTCGTTTCCCCCGTTCTGTCAGCGACTACATTTAACACACATAAGCCTCTTACCTTTTTCACAGAGATGGACTTTTATCGGTCTGTAGAAAAAACAAACCAAAAAAAAAAAAAAAAAGTAAACATTGTTATTGCTTGAAGGAAGAAATTGTGTTAGCCTGTCAAACTGACTTCTTGAGCCAATGTAAAGCAGTGAATTTGGTGGAAAGCTCAAATGTAATTCTATTCACGATGGCTCTGTAACCTGTCAGTATTGTTGCATTCATATTATATATCAGGCTGCTTTTCCTCCAGGGTCTCACTCACTTCAAAGCCTTCAGTTTTTATAATAAAGACATTATAATGGAAACGGGAAAACTCTGCATTTCCATACTTTCTCCTCTAAGTTATTACTGTTGCTCACATTTCAGCATAAAAACTAAATATTTATTACACAGCATATCTTCGCTGAGGGATCGGTGGTTGGCAGAGAGGAGTCTGTGTAATTTATAATATAGGATGTAAGATTTATCTGTGTAATGAGAACAGAGCAGCCAGTGTATGCGCTGATTGATTGGGCCCTGGCTAAATAAACCCAGCGGATTCATGCTCCCTTAATGCCCCGGATCCCAAGCAGCGGTATTAACCCAGATGCATTACAATAAAATATTCACCTCTCTGGGCTCGTGGATATATCACAAAGTCGTCAGAGGTTACAATAACGTGGCGCCGATGCGATCGGGGTCGGCCCGTTTTCCCCACTTCTTCGTTTGCCTTCCTCTTTCTGGCAAAGCGGGGCGAGCTTGTCAGAGACAGACCACAGGGTGGGGTAGGAGGACACATTTAGCCATATGTCTTTACTCCACCACACTGCAGCTGTGGTGGAAGCTAGGAGCAGAGCCCAATTCATCACTCAGTTTGTGTACAAGCTCTGATTTGTTGCATGTTCAGGCTTTCTATGCGTGTTTATTATTTTGTGCCTTCCAAACAAGACTAATGGCATATGTTGTTAAAACACACACACACATATTTATTTGTTCTTGATAGACCTTGATATGCATTCCTTTTGTTAAGTAGCATATCCCATCATGTGGGTGTTGCGATTTGCCCAGAGGATGCATTGTTGGCGAAATAATAGCTGCAAATGCGTTCGCCTACATCCGGAAAGGCAGTTCAATCACACGCCGGCGATGCTCACACCCTTTAACATCCAGCTGAAAATTTTCGCCGTGGCATAAACTTTCATAAAATTGACAGCAGAGACGTATTAAGGCGGCGTTTCTCAGCACGGAGGGCTGAGCGATGCAACGCTCGGACACGCTGGCAGCGTTGGACGCGTGGGGAAGACGAACGGTTTCCCTGATGAACGCCGAGACGTTAATGCAATTTAGAGATGAGTAACAGGGAGAGACATACAGCGTATTATCAACTAATGGCTTTGGTTTTGCCATCCGTCTGACCGCAAATGTGTATGCTAATATAAATAACATTACAAACGGCGCTCGGATGATAACAATAAAAGCAAAAAACAGGAGCACAGACCATGAAATGCAGAAAAACTGGTTAATAACGTAAAATACTAGTTCAGGCTCAGTTTTAGAGAGAGAACATAAATGTTTTTCAGGATGTAGACATCATCAACCAAAGACCTTCAAATAAGGTCTGTGCATAAATATATCTTTGAAAACATCCAGTGTTTTACTGAGTCATTTTGGGTCTGTTAGAACCTGCTTTATATGAAGTTCTGCTCAATTCTCATGTGCCTTCAGGGCTCCGTCTGGGATTTTTCCCTTTGAGCTCGATTTCTCAGGTTGAATTTCCTCCGGGCCAATCGGCAAACAGAAGGAGAAGTTGTGAACGATGATGTGGATTTTCTGAGCTGTTGCAGAATCGTGGTGTGCCTGTAGTTTGGCAGCAGAGGAAGTGAACGAAGCCGGTCTGTGTTGGCCACGCCTCCAAATGTTAACAGCCACCTGTGGCTCGGCTTTTTTCTCTTCGCAGTGGAGGATGGTTGTTTGCAGCCCAGGCAATTTCCAGTAAGCTTGGTAGCATCAAACTGGTTTGTTACATATGTCACAGCAAACGTTAGCAATTGGGTAAAATATCAAGCTTCAGCAGAGGCCACGCCTCCAGGAAGCAATCGTGTCAAAAGCTCAGACACTTTGCAAGAAGCAAAGCGTCGAACAAGGGGCTGATTTTCACCAGGCTGGATCTGATGCCTTTCTTCTTTCTCTTGGCAATACCCCAGGGACCCTGTAGAGGGAGCAATAGTTGCTGACTAACAGCACATGGAGGCACAAAAAAGGTGTTGGTATTTTTGTCAGTTTGGGAAGGTGCCAGGTCCTTTTAGAAAATGAAATGAGCATCTTCATAAAGCTGGTCAGCATAAAGATTGTATGAAGTTTTTTAAAATTTCCCAGCAGATTACTCCCCATGTCATCACTGACTGACTGGAAACTTCCCACTGATTCTGAGGCAACTTGGAATTTCTTCTTGTCCACTTGATTTCTCAATAAAATGAATAATTTAATTCGACCAGATACCAAGTAAATGCAGAGCCAGTATAGTCAATACCAAAATTTACACTTTTTATTTAAGTTTGATATATGATAAAATTTCTGACCTCTGGGCGTGTTTGTGCATATTTTGTCCCAAGTTTGAAAAAAAAAAAAAAATTCAAAGAAAGATAAACACAAACTTTATAGACGTCTACAAAATACTTTAATAACATGTTAACATGATTTGTGTGCATTTTTAAAAAATAAAGGACAAATTATCATTTGAGGTCAAATCAAAACAAAATATTTTTGAGGTAAAGTTCAAAACTACAATCAAAATAACGGAAATAAATTTTCAAGATGAATCTGAAACTGAAGTATGGATCGTATCACACTGGTATCGATCCGATACTGATATCGACTCGGTGTTATCAATATGGTGGCTCCATCTGCCTATCTGTTTTATAGTTCAAAATAATTATTCCTTGTCAGTAAGATAAGATATATAAAACAATATAGTTATAATAATTTGTATTTTCATGTCAGAAATCTTCCTAGATTCGTCATTGCTGCTGCAGTTCGTGGTTCTTGTTTTTTCCTACTTTTGTTTTTATTCTCGATGACTCATTCAAATACATCTTGTTTAACTTTGAACTAGCGGAAAAGCTGAACAGCATTAAGTATCCTGAAGGAGTCTCTTTCCCAAAGTAATTTTCCCTCCCAGCAGCAGTATTAAATTCCGCAGAACTGCATGTATTTTGGCTTCTCCCTGAGTCAGGATCTCGGCATTCAGCATTATCTGTTGTACTGCAGCAGGCTACCATTTAAAAGGAGTGGTAAAAAAATTTCCGAGTTGCATATTACAAGGAGAAATGAGCTGGAAGTTTCAGCCCCCCCCCCCACCTCTCGCCTGCAGCGGTGAGCGTTCCTGAGTGTCTGTGGATTATTATTGTCCCCGTCCTCCCAGGATGGGAGCTGGTGGCAGCAGAGCCTCAGATGTATGGAGACGCTAACAGGATTAACAGCTGCACCCCACCACCACCACCCTACTCCAATCTTCACATGTGCATATTAGTGGTCATTTCTATGGTAATGCGGGATAATAAAAAAAAACACATGCCAGTTGAGATTTTAGCAATAGAAACAATGATTAATTGTGCGTTTCTTCACTTTAAGCCGATACCTATCAGATTTACTGCTGGTTGAGTTTTCACCGGTAAACAAATTGTTGTCTGGAGCTCTGATAAAGCAGGCCCTGAGGACAGGAACTAAGTGGGGAGCGGTGTTGCTCTCATGTCGGAGATCTACGTCTCACTCCATTAAAGCAGCTTTCTATTTATTCATGTCTCAGGTCTTCATTTTTTTCCCCCTGTTGCTCTTTGCCTATACATTAATAAGTGTTTATTATTTTGATCGTCTTAATGAGTGCTCACACAATCAGCAGCCATGGAGGCATGTGATGCACCCTGCTGATTGGAGCTGGTATATGCTGATGAGATGTGACACCACAGAGAAAACATGCCAGCAGGGGGCAGGATCCTTGTCATGCAGTTGGAGCCCAAACACCATAAATAGTGCCATGCGAAGGTAGTCAGACCCCTGGAACTGTAAAAACATGAATCCCCTTGCCCACCTACTCTGATACCTCTAAATAAAATCCACTGCAACGCCAAGTGCCTCCAGAAGTCAAATTTCACCTGTTTGTAGTTGAATCCCAGTTTCTTACAGGTCCAGCAGCAGAGTTATTTACGTTTTCCATCCACAGTTTGGCTTAGTTTAATTTTCTAGCATAATTGAGTAACTATGTTACTTTCAGTTGTCAAGGAATGACAATGCATGGTAACCCTGGAGGAGTTGCAGTGGTCCACAGCTCAGATGGGAGAATCTGTTGACAGAACAATCATTTTTAAGGAAGAGTAGCAAAAAGAAAGTCATTTTAGCTAAATATAGGGTGATTGAAACCTGTTTGCACCCCTCTGTGAAACATTTAACTTCAGCTTTTGAAATGTCCAGATGTAAGTCTAGTTCAACACCTGCGGCTGGAGCTGAAATCTGATATCTACAGACACAGTTTCATTGTACTTTTCAGGTTTTATTTGTTAAAATGTCTGTTTATCTTTGAGCAAACTTGTTATTGTTGTTTCCACCCAGTCCTTTTAGCTCGCAGTGATTTCCCTCAGTTATTGTTGCGTGTGCGTGTGTGTCTCAGTCAAACAGCCCTGAGGGTTTAACCAGGTTGGCGTTGCTCCACATGGAGGAGACACTGAGTTGGCTGCTGATATCCCTGCTAATAAAGACATCACATCCAACAAGCACGTGCTCACGTCCTTGGCATGACAAATAATGCCATTAACCCTACCACCCAAACCAGCCATTTTGATTGATGTGCAAGCAGATGTGAATGATGCACTCGTGTGTATTTAAATCAGCCCTGTGCTTTGATTGCTGTGACCGTTACAGCTGGTCAGCATTCCAATTAAAACCGGAAATGTTGCAAGGGACGTTTATGGGTGTGAAGCTCAAATTGCATTGTTGCATGACTCGGATTCACAGCAGCTTCTCTGGATGTGCATGGGATGCCTTTAATATATCACCAGGTGGCAGCATTTATGTAGAGAATGAAGGGGAGCAGCTCTGGATCTAAATTCCTGCACCTTTACTCCACAGACATCCTTTTGTTTCAAAGATGTGGCGAAAGGCTTTGCATATTTCCTATATGAAATGAAGGTAGACATTTCAGAGGATTTGATGCCTCAGTCTCTCATAATTATAAAATGGAAGTCGTTCAGTGCAGATAAAATTTTAATGGCTCATTTATAATTTACAACAACAGATGGGCATTCTGGCACATGGGTGTATGATGCATGTGAAATGCCATTTTTCAGGGGTGGTTGTGTGCTTTGTATGATTACACGGTGATTGGGTCGTTTTATTTTGTTTACCCAAATGATCTCCTGGGAGAGTAAATCTGAGACCTTTCTGATTGTGGATCTTTATGGCTGTTGAAGGTCAGTACTAACTTTTCAAATAATCACACATTAACACAATTAGTCAAAAAAAAACCTAAACGGTAGGCTTCTTGCTTGATAATCACCTATAAACTGGCTAGTTATTTTGTAAGGTTTCACATTGTTGTTGTGTTAGGATTGTCTAATTCTCAGGTGGTTCTGATTCCAAGGGCCTTGATGAAACGGTTTCCACTCAGCGAAGGCTTCATACATCTCAAACATTCCCGGTTCAGTCTTGTTTTGATTCGTCTGTCATACATGAGATGGACGCGACTATTCCAGACATTTTAGAAATGTTAGGCCACAAAGAAGATGCTAGCTACAGCAATAGCAGCTAATGTTTAGGTATCTATTCCTCTGGTGCTTATGAATTTTTATGAAATGTTCAAACCAGTTTACAATAAATCAGAGTTTAAATATTCCATTTATTATGTTTTTTGTTCAATCGTGAAGCACATGCCATCATATAAAGGTCTCATAATAATTGGCTTAAGGTAAACTTGCAAAGCAACAGGATTTAAATGGGGGGTAATAAAGCTCTGTCCAACATAACTGATGTGGTCGTTTCCTCTCCAGCATGAAATCCCGTTTTACTGCATCCTGCTAATGACCTAATTATTAGATTTACGGGTATTAAAGCAGAGACGCATCTAAAAGTTGCAGGAGGCTGCCCCATGAGTGGTCTATGCAGACCCCACACATCCTGGACACAAACTGTTTACACTGTTGCCTTTGAGTAACAGAGTGCTGTTTTTGAAACTCCAGGGACAGTTTCTTCCCCAAGACGTCTATAAAGAACACTTTACAGTCAGCTCCTCGATTGTGAAATAAAAATGCAAATATTTCCACTATTCTCACCTGTTTATATGTGTTGGGTGTGATTGTGCTGAGTGCTGTGATTGAGTCCAACTCAATTTTATTTTTTTTACGTTTACACAGCTTGGCCGATAAACCTGATTCTGAATTTGAGAGCTTTAATCCAGGTTGTTCTCAAGAAAATATGAGGATAAATTTGAAGGTGTTTTTACTATTGTCCCAACTTTAACTTCTCATAAAACTGATTGCATTTTAACATAATCTCCATCATCCATCTCCATCTCCCCCTGGACTGTCCTTCAGTCAGTGAACAGCGTCCGACCCAGAAGCTCTGAAAGGGGCTGAATGACTGTTTTAATAAACCAAATTGTAGCCAGAACAGCCTGAACCCAAATCAGATTGACGAGATGATGATTTGACTTATGGCGATGTTTGCCGAGCAGTCCGTGTGTATTGTGTTGCTCAAATGTCTGCGTATGGGTTTGCTAGCACGTATACACACCACACGAACACACACACGCACATGATTTGTTGGGTTGATTGCATTAGGTGCTCAAAGTTGGTCCCCATGGAGGAGCCACACGCTTGTTGTACCCCAGCTGTAGCTGAGATGTAATATTTCACCAGCAGCACCATTACACTCTTGATGGGCCAAACCCAATCTTCTGCTTCTTTGTGTCTCTCCGGCAATGTGGAAAACAGAGTGCAACACGGTGAAAGGAAGCACGGTGTTCATTTGAGATGAAACAGGCATGTAAAGGGGAGTGTGACGCAACATCTGCTTAAGATTTGCTTCTTAGACAGGCATTTTCTTTGGATTTGAGAAGCAAGAAAAGTTAAACGCTGATTTGAAGAGTTTAAGACTACTGAACCAGAAAGTCTACAAGTTCCAACATTTAAGTCCTTTTGTAGATTTAGATTTAGTTTTAGATTCCAGAAGATGACTGTGTGTTTTATGTCATTTGTGACTGAGGTCTGGTTGTTTTTTCTGTTTGGGCGGCAGCCGGAGGGCTCACTGCTTTCTACGCTCTCAGTATCTCAATGTACCCAACAGCTACCTTGACAAAACAAAAGACCCGCTATCAGCACGCACGCATCAGCTTCATTCGGCCAATTCAGCCTCCATTTTAACTTGTCCACCAACAGCAGATGGTCCAACTACAAGCGCGTTCCTCATTTAGGATTAATTCTACATCTGTTGCGTCTGTTTAGCATATAATGAAAATCCTGTCTTTTTTAAAGGACGCAGCCCTCTGTCATTCCACTCTACGCTTGTGTTTTGGAGAAGAAATCGACCTTTTCACTGAATAATCTCTCTCCATTGTCTCTGCTGATTACCCCTATTGTCATCAATTTACAGGCATTTAGGGTGGTGGGGTGTTGGACTAACAGAAGCAAGAGGAGAAGCGATTAACATCAGGAGCTGCTTACAGAAAGACATTGATGTACATGAAGGAGCTGAGCAAACGGTGGAAAGGGTTTGTCATTTTGAGGCTGCTGGTGCCATGGTCAAGACTGCAGTGTCCTTCCGAAAACTATCACCTGTTGAACATATTTAAGCCTCAGAGATTTTATGTGATTGGCCAACACATAGTATTGGGTAATTGTGTGGAGGATGGAAAAGAATACCTGAATTTTAAAGTTTTTTTTGTTTTTTTTTAACAAATACAAATCCTAAATGTGGAATCTGGCGAAATAAATTACAAATAAAACTCCTTGGGAATAAAGATCTACTGAATTGGTCTGTAGAGGCTGATCTTCTGAAAAAGCTCAAGTTTGGTCAGATTTGATGGAGAGCATCTTCGAACATACCTGAATATTGCCTGTGTCGTTTATGTCCGGACTTTGACTTGGCCATTCAAATGTACTTTAATCTAAACCATCCCATCTGTACTAAGGCTGTAGGTTTAGGTTTGGTGATACCTTGCATATCTAGATGCATCTTCCTGTCAGCTTTCTTGTGACTTCTGTAAAAAGGGAATGTCAACAGCACTCTGCAGAAGCAATCATAACTTCCTGTTTGTTTTATACCAAACAGTCATCTACATGCCCCAGAAAGTTCAGTTTTGGCCGGTTTGCAGGGGTGACACATCTTTACATTTTGTCATTACCAATTAAAGATGTGGACTTAAGTGAAATTGGTGGTTTTGAGCTCGATGTCATGTTATTTTATTCCCTCATGAGAGGCACACCTAGAACTGATTCTTTCATGCATGTTTGTGAAATCCCTCAATCTCCCGTGGCAACCATTTGGGCATGCATGAACACTTTGCTCATACAAAGCTCCGCCTATTTCCACAAATCTCCTCCGCAGATCTGCGTTGTCCAGTCGAGCTTCCGATTTCCGAGTTTTCCTGAACCCCGTCTTCCTCAGTTAGCTCCTCCAGACTAGCAGCAGTTATCAACAGCTGGTAGAGCTGAGCTCACCATGAACTACAACGCTACTAACAATGGTTGTAAAACCACCTAATGAGAAGCATTACTGTAATGATGCAGTAGCTTCTTAAAGAGACAGAGGCCCAATTTCAAGGCATCAAATTGGAAAATCCATTTTCATTGAAGTTATTTTTCATATATACAGCATTTTTATAACAACTGAAAGTGATATAGTTACCTAATGGTGCTATAAAATGGCACCATAAGGTGCTTGAAAAAAACATAACATCCCCACTAAGCCGTGAATTACTCTGAGTTCAGAGCTAGATGAACTGTTTATAACCCAACCCTCCTTTAAACCTCTCCACAGCTCTAACCCTGACCCTGGTGTGTTCTCTGGTTTCATTATGCTATTTGTTCACTGACAATCCTCACAGGGCAGCTGGACTCATACTTATACACACAAACATGAACTATTTTGTTTTTTTTAGGTGATTTTTTTGAAGACAGTGGGGTTCACTGAATGTCATTTAGCCTGAAGTGGGTGGAATCCGTATGGAAGCCACTTTTTATAGGTTCATCTTCTACACTTTACAATAACGCACTAATTTATGTTGGCTTATCATATAAAACACTGAAGTTTGTGGTTAGAGGACGACGAAAATTGAAAATGTTCAAGGTGTGTCGTTACTTGTAATCATTACTTGCAGTGTTCGTAGTGCTACATCATGACATTTTGCCTTGTATTGATTTGGATTATGAAACAAATGACATGCAGTTTTAACTGTCGGCATTGTAATGTAGTTAATGACTCGATTTGTGTTATTGAAGGAAGAATTCATGATGTCGCAAATGAAAATAATTGAATACATTTAGGAAAACTAACTAAACTGAACCCGGACCATTTATTTGAGAAAATCATTTGCGCAACTCAGTTCATTATGGAGACACAGAAGGAAGCAAAGTATGGCGCACATTCTTAAATCAGGATTTTGTTACATCCCATCCACTGCTGCCATCCAGCACATTAACATGTGCACAGCATTTAGGGAGTTTAATTATATTTGCAAGAGTTACTTTATGTCCAGCTGCAGATTTTCAATTTTTATTCTCGCTCCTCAATCGGTCCCCGTTCACCTAAATGACTCAGGCCATTATACTTTATTGGCTGAGCCACAGAATAAAACACTGATTCATTTGAATGATTTGGGAGTTGAACTACTTTCCCTAATTGCAACTTTGTTGCCATGGTGACGCTTCATTTTGGCAGTACAGCACAGACCATTGAAGATAGATTAAGCCACCCATTTGCCACATGTTGGCTGTTTGGCCATATGCACTCATTTCTGACACCAGATTTATGCTCTCATATGAGCTGCGCTTGAAATATATATATTTTTTTCTGTATAGAGGAGCAGCGCCATATCTTAACCCTGACCCTCATGTTTACTAACACCTGGTTCATTAACCTCTCATGGTGCCTGCAAAAGAGTGTCTTCCCCCCAACTCCCAACAAACTAGCGTGAGCCGGCCCCTCAGTCCAGGAGCGCTGCCAACCGGACAGCAGGTGGCTGCATAAGCCAGTGGACTCAAGAAAAAAAGATTGATCACCACTCTAATACCATTGGATTCAAATGTGTGAAACGGCTGCCGATGTGATTGGATGTTTTGTATAAACTACAAGCCACATTCTGGAACTGTCCCACTGAGTCATTTAGAGTCCACTTTGGGTCCAAATATGGCAGCTCTGTGTCAAAATCTTGGTTAATCTCCCCAGCTGGGATGCTTTCTAGCCCTGTGTAAAATGATTCTAGGGCATTTCCACTTCTCTTCTTTTGTTTTTTTTTGTTTGTTTTTTTCCAAAAGCTGTTTTTCTCAACACCTGTTCAGGTGATCATAGTCTGACATTGTGAAATTATTAAAAATACACAAAAGAATGAGTCAAGTGTCCAGAAACACTATTTGCTGATTGCTAAGAAGAGCAACTAAGAAGTGCACCAGAAAAAAAGCCAAACCACGTTCCATTTGGTAAACTCATGTTTTAATCATAAAACTTGGAAAAAAATTAAAAGTTCCTTCAAAATGTGATTTACTTAATATCCTCTCAGTTGTGTTTGTTTCTATAGCAGGGCCCAAAGTCAGGCTATTTATGTGATTTTAAATGTGGATCCTACTGGAGTAGTGTTGCTGATTCAACTCGGTGTTTGCCATCAAACCCAGGAAGTGATTGAAAACATGGAAATCATATACAGTATAAATATAATATTGTTCTATACCAGTTATTGTGTCTACAAACGTCTTGGATATTGTGTAAAATAGACTTTTTGGAGCTATGTACTATGCTATAATGTTATTCCCTCATCAGAAACGTGCCTGACTGTTGCTTTGATTCTTTCATGCATGTCTCGGCCTTTGAGCTGCAGTCTCCAGTAGAGTTTCTGCTTTGCAGAGCACTCCCCTCCCACCGCTCCCCCACTCGGCTCCTCAGACTAGCAGCAGCAGTTGTTAGCAAACACCTGATGCATCTGCAGGTTAGCTGAACTCAGATTTACTCCTCATGCACGGATCAAAGCTTCACTCACAAGCCTTTCGTCCCTGCTTGCTCTCTCTCAAATTGAGGAGAGTCGTTGCCAAGCAACCGTTTCAGCCAATAAAATGACCATTCTAATTTGGGACGCACCCAAAAAACAGGTGGGACTTGTGTGGCTACAATAGATGGCTGCATGTCGTCGCCACCTGGTGGATGGAGGGAAAACAACTGCAGCTTTCTGCTCCGTGTTCCAAATTTCAGAACATTATGAAATGTTTTTATAAGAATATTCATTTGTCAGTTTAATGGTTTGCCAGCTGGGCAACACATAGAGAAGGATTTGGACAACAAACCTCTGTTCTATTTGTCACAGTCTGGATTAGAGCATGTTTTTTATCTTTTATAATGTAATTATCATGATATAAAGTGACGTGTTCAAAAGCTTTTTGTTTCCCTCTGTGACTGCAGTACGCTTAGAAAAGTGGATTTGAGGAAATATTAACTTTAGTTAAACCAGCAGTTGAATCATCTGGGATTTTTCGCTATTTTTCAGAAATTTTAAAATCTTCTTTTTTTTTTTTTAAATCTGACCTACTACTGATGTCAACACTGCTGTTCATGCCCAAGAATTCCCATTATAAGAGTAATTTTACATTAAGCATGTTCCTGTGCTTCATCTGCCCCCTCCCCCCCCTCCCCACACTGTTGCAAGATCAATATCGTTCTGTCTTCCAGAGAGCAGACACACATCCATGCAATAAGGCATTAGATTACATGACAAATCTCTAATGGCTCCTAATCATGAAATATTAAAAAAGCCAATGCAATTATTGAGAAATTATGTCATTCTCAATTTTCAGGCCACATGCTAAAATTATACGGAAACGTTTAATTGACGTGATTCACGTCCTGGAGAATGTTTTGATCGTGACCTTAGGAATTACGTGAACTTGTGCTTATTATATGGGAGAAGGCAATAAGAAGAGAAGAGAAGGAGAGCGACCTTTGATGCTGATCTTTTTTGTCACCTCTCTTTGCTACCGGCCACGTCTCTAGCGAGGCAAAAGCTAATTTCATTAAGAAATGGGGGGGATGGTTAACGCTCGCCTCTCAGTTGTGCTCGCGTTGTATACTTGCTGTCCTCATTTTTGCGTTTCAGAAGCCTGAGAGGACGTGATGGATGCACGAGTCTGCAGCTAAAACATTGTTCCTGGCTAATGAAAATCAAATGGTGCACGGATGATTCAGAGCATAATCACGCGAGGGTGTGCACCTCACCGAGTCATCAGTCCTGGACTGGACTGTGGAAATAGTGAGAATCTGTTTTCTTTAATCCACTTTCTGCCTCTCGCACTTCTATCGCTGTTGCTTCAGCACACGGGTGAGCAGTGCAAGGTAGATTGCGGAGGGAAAGCACTCAGAGCGGAGCTTTATCTCTTTTTACCAGCTGCTCTCTGCTCCTATCTATAGAGGGAGCAGGAGAGGAAACCCAGTGCTGTGGTTCTGTTGCTGAGCTCCACAATGAAACCAGGGGGGCTTAATGCAAACTAATAATTATGGCTTACCTCTGGCTGCAGTCAACATGACCAGGCAGGCCGGAGAATATTCTAAAATCACCTTTAACCTTTTTCTGAAACGGTTTTCCATCTCTGTTTTTGTTTGCGATCGTTTGACATGTCACTCACATCCTTCTGACAGCGATTGAACAAAAGTTGTGCTAAATCCAGGGAATCGTTGAAGTGAATAAAGGCATCATTTGAGAATGATGGGATTTTTTTTTCGTTCAGATGTGGAGAGGATATATTACCTGCCTCAGAAGCTGTAAGCGACATAGTGTGAAAGTAAAATCTCCACAAAGGTGTTTGCTGCTGTTATTGTTTTGCCTATTTGAGGCATTACAAGCTTTTTCCTAAAATTGATCTTGTAATGTTCCATTTTCTTTAATTTGTCATTAGATTGAAGAAGAAACTACAGGATTACTGAGGCAAAGGGGGGAGGTTCCTTTGTTAGTATTTGTTTTTCTCTAATATTATTATTCTCCCTAATTAACTGAATTAATATTGTCATTATTGATTTTGTTGTAGGTAGTCGTTGCATCTATTTACACTTCTGCGCCGCTGTTGAAAATGTGGTTACATTTATCACTTGCTATAAATCTATCTGGCCTTTATGTCCTTCTGAAAAAAAATTTTTTTAATTAGATCTTAAAGAGAAAATGATGGCAAAGCATCTACTAGTACTGCTAGTGGTAGTTATTAGTCCTTCTAGAATGTTGTGATGGTTTTTCTGTGATTGCTGTGGTCTAAAGTTGTTGATTTTGTGGCAGCTTTTTAAAATAATTGTGGACAAAATTGCATTTTTTTTTTTTTTTTTACTTTATTTTTGCCATAACATAACTTTTCCAAAAAATATATATATATAAAAAAAAAAACACATTTTAACACAGTTAACTGGTAACATTTTCAGGAACCTTCTTCAGTGAGGAGGCCGAGGTGATTGGTCAAAATTCAGCTGAGCGTAGTGGAAATACAGAAACGGTTACGATGATTGGTCAGGTTTGCGGAAAAGTTGCGATGAATGATGAAAATTGCAAGTTCGCTCAGCCAGCGTTTAAAGCACTTAGTTAAAAAATGGGATGAAGTGTTAAAGTTTGATGGAAATTGTCTATTTGTCTACTGTGATGAAAAAGATACTGATATTATATTCTCCACTCCTTCAGAGAACACATTGGTTTACATTTTGGACATTCATATATTTTAATCACTCTGTTCTGGGCTAAATTAAACCTTCTTCCCTGTTTACTAAACTGATTACTACTGTTATTATTGATGCTAAAATTGTGCGTGTGTGTCTGAGAGTGGAAGGGAGCGTTGGCCTCTGCTACCCCCCTTCAGCATGCTAATTACAGAAATATTAGTGCCGTTCCTCATGCAGTCAGACACTGGTGATTAAAATCAAAAACTGTGTTCAGCATTTTTTTGGTTCTAATCTGTGAAGCTGAGCCTCTGATTTGTAATTAAAGCTGCAGTATCATTTAGATTAGCGCTTCTGCTGACTGGAACACATACTGTCCCGCTCTCTAATCCGAATTTAGTTTAATGAAAACTTCAACAGAGCCGACTCAAAAGCTCACGCTCATTTTATCCAGATTTGCTTATTTTTTTGTTTTTTACAAATTCTGGTTGCGAATGTTTGAGATTATTCACTTGACCAGTTGATAAACTGGGATTTTTCTTATTCTTCTTCCATTGAAGGTTTAGGTGAACGGACTCAGCAGAAATAGGATTGAGTGTTATTAGGGCTTTAGTATCATCGGATTTGCTGCTTACAGTAAATACTGGATTAGTGCAGAGAAATGGCAATAGCTTGCAGAAATCTGTAGCAACGCTTCCAACCAGATGCTTGTGGGGCCTCAACTTGTGTATGCGTGCGTGTGCGTGCGTGTGTGTGTGTGTCTGGACGTTTGGTGACTATTAGATCCTACAGCACCTGTGTGGAGCCGTGTTGCTTCCTTCTTCCTGGGCGTGGCAGAGCAGCCGTCACTGATTGGCTGAGACACCAGCTGCTGTCACGTTTCAGGACATCTGGATGCATCTGTCACTGCTGACCAAAAACACTTCGCTCAGCATAAAAATAGCTCAATTTTTTTGTGTTGCTTTTTTTGTTGTTGTTCAGGATTTAATGATGCATCCAGATTGGAGACGGGATGCAACATAGCGTTCATGAGAAACAAACAAGCTTAAATTTCAGCAGTATCACAAGAAAAAACAAAAATCTCCTCTTTTTTTCTTTTTGTTTTCTCAGAAAAAATGTTGCACCAATCAAAATATATACATATATATATATATATATATATTTTTTTTTTTTAAAAACTTTTTACTGTAGAAGATTTCAGTGTAGATGCAGGCTGCAAATCTTAAAGCAGAAACATTTATAGCCAGGGATCTTCATGACAGTTTACTCTCCTCTAGGGAAAGTTAGAAAATACAACAGAATACGACTGTGTGAGACAGGCTTGCTTGGAGAGAAATATCATGTAGTTTTAGTACGGCAAAATCTCCTGCCCACAAAATACACAGATAACTACAGAAATGCATTCAAAGTGAATTACTTCTAGTTCGATCCAATTATTTAAACCATAAAGTCACATTTATTACTTGTATTTTGAGTCGCCAACTTTGTAGAAATCAATCCATGAATGTGTTCATGGCAGATTGACAGGGTGAAGAACTAACTGTAGCACAGCAGAGCAAAGGGGAGGGTGTGAACGGCACGTACTGGAGGATGATTGACAGCGCTAAGACCCTCCTCCTGGCGCTCATTGGTTGTTTCTGGTGGAGCAGTGCATTACTGCGTGTCAGTAGGACCACAAAGAGTGACTTATTTTTTCACAGATTACCTGCCTCATGGTGCAGTCAGTTTATGTAAAAATAAATATATAAATACACTGTTTTTAAAAGTTCACCCTGCAGATTTAAAGATAGTGTTCTTTGGTCATTCCAGCGGTTCATCATAACAAAACACAGTTTTTTGTTTCAGCTGAAAAACACTCATTCTTTAAAAGCACTTTATTAAAGCAAATAATATGATTGTGAAGATTCCTTATATATATAGATATCTATATATCTATAGATCTATAGATATATATCTATAGATATATATATACACACCGTTAATTCAGTAAATCAAATAAACCCTGGGGGTCATTTTTCATAAGAAAAGGAGCCAAAACAGAAATTCAGCCTGGACTTTTAATGATTTAATATTGCAATAGCAGAAAGGATTTGGTGACAATAAGCCGACTTTATTGGCATTTCGGGTTTCAAGCTGATGGTAGAGGTCGTTTCGGCAAACCCCCCCCTGAACAAACAGAGTGTAAAGCTGTGTTTAGGTTTACCGCCTTAATGCAGCATTATTTAGTGACATGGGCCCATGGGGAGCAGGGTTCATCTTCAGGGTGAATATTCATTTGGACCCGACACCTGAGACACACCAGCACCTTGCTGAACTCGTTCCTCAGCACGGGTATGACGGATGCACAACACATGCTGCTTCATTTCAGATGGATATTTACTACAATCTAGTTATTAATTTTGGCAATAATTGCATGTTTATATCTGCAGTTTGAATCGTTGTGGTTTATAATTTGGAACTGCTGCATAAATTGGACCGGCGCACAGGCGGTAAATATTCAAGACAACAGCAAAAATAAATAAATAAATAAAATGGCGCAGAATGCGACTGTATGGAACTAAACGTTTAGATTTAACGTCATAATTACCCGGGGTGATAGCACGCCGGGCAGCTCAGAATTGCAGCGGCCAGCACCTTTTGAGCTTCGCCAGCCGTCCCATTGTGTGCACTATAATGAAGGCATTGAGTTCTTTATGAAATCCATTTCCCTCTAGATCAATCTGCCCTAATGTCATCTGTCTCATTCACATCCAACTGCCCGGGACTGTATTAATAATTGCATCGGCTGTATTGATTTCTATTGACTGTCAGAGCGGCGTGTCTGAAACACTGTAGTCCTGGAGCTCCCTGACCCTAAATCAAGCGACATCTCATTAGAGCGGACAGCGGCTTTTAAACAGATCTTTTTGCGGCTATAAAAATGGAAATTGGGGAACGGTCGCGAACATGAAAGGGGATTGTTTCTTCATTCTTTGCTGATTTATTATATCCTGAATGAGTCGATACGCCCCCAACTGAATTTAACAAAGAAGTCTTGTTCATTCTTTTTTTCTTTTTTTGGATTTATTCTTTCTACTGTACAAACTGGTAATTAATAAAAACATGTAACCTCTTCGCGGTTGGAATACAATTCATGCTAATTTGTAGCTGGACTTTGGGTTTGGAGTCTTTGTGTAAAGTAGCTCTCCTCCATCTGTAGGTTTTAACTGAAAAGGTTCAATCCTGACATAATTCTATGATTTAATATCGTAGATTTATATTAAATACTTCTAGCAACATTTAAAAAAATACTATGGTAATACCATCTAAACTATTGCTATACTATTTACAACTGACATCCTTGTCATATTCTAATCAGAATATATTTTTCCTGTATGCATTGTTTTGGTTTAAAAACTGGCGCACACATTTTTTAAAAAAATGATTTAAATCTCTAATGTTGTATGATTCTTGTAGATAACATATTCACATACATTTCTTGTTTATTTGTAGTTAAAGAAAATAACTTTTTACTCAATTAAAACTTTTTTTTTCTTTTAAAAGGATATTCAGAGCCTTTTCGGACGTTTGAACAGAGTCAGCGCTTGTTAACTGATACTCTCCAATCCTCCTCTTTAGTAAACTAGACGAGTATAGGACTCACAGAACAAACTTGCTTTTATTATATTGGCGTCAGTGAATGACAAAAGTCATGAACATCACATCTTAATTAGACATTTGGCTAAGTAAACAGGGATTCATCTCCTGACTGGCTTTTGAAGCTCTTTGTGTGGCAGGACTCAACATGACTCACTGTTAATAAAACAACCTTTTATAAAAATGTCACTGTCTGATATCAAAATATGAACAAAAACTGGTATCATAATCCCTCTGTATTCACTTAAAGGGAGTGTATTGTTCTAAAGTCATTTTTTTCACTATATTATTCTATAATGAGTTTCCCTCTATAGAAACATACCTGGAGAATATATAATGCCGCTGCTTAAAAACAAAACGCCAACAGTGAGACTTAACTAAAATTTGTTTTTGCTGCAGAATCTGTGATTACATTTAGATTTTTCATACTTAGATACATTTGCTGAAACAACACGGAAAATTCAGCAACAGTTTTTTAAATTGTCTTATTTTGTTGTTGTTTTTTTTGTCATAATGTTGTACCTTTTAGCAGGGGGCAGTATTGTGCATTTTCCAGGCACGCAGTGTCATTTCGTAGAACAATCAAGTAACTCTCTAAGTTGTAATGAAACTGCTAAATATATCAAACACGACTTCAGAGAAATTTGACTCAGCAGTTTGACGTCTTGACATTGGGCCTCCGTCGCTTTAAGAAGCTCCTGCTCTTTCCGACGCTCCGCCTTCAGGAAGTCATCACAACAGTGCCTCTCATTATGCCGTTTCCAGACGTTCTTAGGAGTGTTAAACTGAGAAGCAATTGCTATGATGAGCTGAGCAGACGCTCAGTTCATGAAAGAGTGAAAGCAACACTCCAGGTATGTTGTGTGATAAGCCCAAAATAGTCAATATTATATAATACCCCACCCTTTAAAGAGTTAAACAAGTGCAGCAGGCTGATATTAAGTGGTTAATTAGGTGATTTATCTGCTGGGTATCACCCTGCAGACAGCTGGTTAATAGACCAGCTCCTTGTAGTTAATGCTTTAACTCCTGCAGTTCATCCAGCTGCTCTGCATCTTTTTGAAATTTATTTTATCTGTAGAAACATTGCAACAACAAACTGTAGCCCGTCTCTCACATGAACCAACTAAACATCTAACTTTGTACACTGGCGTACTTTAATACGGGTAATGGTAAAAGTTTTGTGTAAGTCACATTTAGCCAAACCTCTAACATCAACGTTCTCATTTCCTTTTTCTGTCTCCTCTTTGCTTCCCAATGATTCCTTCGGGGATCTTTTTCCCATCTAGGTACGTTCACAAATGCACTACATAAATCACATCCTACTTTGTTGCTTAGTTGAATATTGATACATGTGATAAAGCAGAGGAAGCGTGTCAATTGATCAAATATGGCTGTGGAAAGAGGTCATGACCTGTGGTTTTGAAGGCTGCTCTCTTTCAGTCTAATGAGTTGCTGCTGACGGATTAGAATCAGAGATTACAGGTCTTTCTACCCAAACACTGTAAAAAGACAAAAAAAACGGATGAAAACTCAGTCTGTGTTGGACACGATTTGGTAAAAACCATCTATCTGAAATTTTCCCATAAATTTACTTGACCAATTATCTCTAAATAGGGCCTCATTCATTTCTTTGGGTGTGATTCAAATTCCTCTTTTTTTTCTTTGTTTCCAAAGGGTTGAAACGCAGAAAAGAATAAAATGTTTGCCGGTTTCTTTGATAGAGCCAGTAGATTTGAATCAAACGGAAAAGGAAGAAATTCCAAAATTATCGTCATTTATGCAAAAAAAGCTCTGGTTTATAACTAAATGCAGAAAAAGTGTATAAAGGTACATTCTATTGTTTGACATGTTTGTAGACACAAAATGATGTGAATTCTTAATATTATTGCGATTAAAAAACTAGAAGTTTTTTGTGTCTTGTTGGATTTTATTTCAGTCATCAGAAAATATGCACAACTCAGCGGTTACATATCATAAATATGTTTTATGCAAAAATCTATCACTACATGTTCTGAAGATTTTTTTTTTTAAACAGATCAAATCTTTTTTAAATGTTGGTAACATCTGGAGGATATTTGAAACTGTAATGTTTTATAGCTCACTCCAGGCCAAAGTGAAGGGAAGTCTGCTGGTGAAATCTGGTGTTAAATTGGCGCTTTGTGATTCAGTACTGTTCTCCCGTGGCTCTGCTCCGTTCTGTAATGAGTTTCTAATGAAATTTGGGTCGGTGGGTTGTAGGGTAATGTGGCTAAGCAATGCGCCGGGGGTTGGTCCGCGGTTTATGCTCACTTGCTTGTTGGGCCCTGGGCTCTGATGAAACCCCCACAGGTTTTAATATTGGAGCAGGGGCCGGCGCTGGGGAGTCGGGCTAACGCAGCTTTATTGCCTTTTGATAAAAGAATATTGACAAGGTACAGCCATATTCCACATCTTAGAAAATTTCACAGATGCTGTGATTAATAAATAATGGGATAAATAACCAATATAATGTCTACATAATGATACTCCTGGATTAAAATGATACCCGTTCAGCCCCCTGACCAATTTCTCTCTCACTTTTGCTTTACTTTCTAGTTTTCACTTCCATGGCTGTAACTTCCAGAAAGATTTCTTAATCTTTTCATTGCTCTTGAGAGTCTTTCTATGTTTATAGTTTTTACTGTAACAAATAGCAAGACCAATTATTTGCACCCACCTTTTAGAAGCGGGTAAGTTCTCTACCATAAAATAAGGAAACAAAAGTAAAGAAAATTCTGTTCATAAGAAATACATTATAAACAGAATTCAAATTCAAGCACTGCATAAAGGGAAAACATGAAATATAAATGAATATTTTTGATGTTGACTTAACAGGGTAACAGTTTCTGCACATTGCAAGTTTTGCTAATAACTGAGGACAATAAAACTGAAATTCTGGCTCTAAACTGTTTTGTTCTGGTAAAGTTGATGGAGCAAAGCTTTGACCTGCAGATTCAGAGAAATGTGAATCTGCTTGCAACAAGCATACTGTATATATGGTAAGAGATGTTGTAACACTCCATCATCTGAGTGGAGCCATGTAGGGATTGAAAAAACTGACCTGAGAACAGAGCCTTGAGGAGCTCCGCTGGTAATGTTTTTTTAAAATATGTAAACAGTAACAACTTGATTCTGAACCTTGTTAGCGTCCCTTTGGTTAGATCTGCACCAAACATTGCCCTCAAAATTGACTCATACTCATCATTGCCATCATTAGTTTACCATTTATGTTTTATGCTGATGCTGATGGAGAATTTTGAGTAACAGAGGGAGTTTTATCTAGTTTATCTGGAGAATTTTTGTGGGATATTCTCTCTCTAAATCTACTTTGCCAAAGATGATCCTGCTTTCCTCCTCCTCAGTACATGAAGCCCACAGAGGGGACCCATCAGGAAGCTCCTTTTACTGGGCTAAGAAAAGCCAGCTTGGCACACTCGCCTTGCTGCTCATCATCACCATCTGCCATTTACCTGCACAATCCTGCTCTCTGACTGGGCAATTACTCTGTTTGCTTGTACGTTGCAGTGCATGTAGCATGCTGATAGTCTTGTCCAAAGCCGACAGCTGCTCCTGGTTCTCCAGACGGGCAGCACAGAAATGTGGCTCATGTGCACCTTTGTCACTTCTTAACCTGAAGAAACGGACTAACATGCAGAACACAGATTTGTTTTCTGTCTTCTTCATGTAAGTATGAAGAAGACAAATGCATCGACACTCACGATTGGCTGTTTGTGCAGATGGAGCGATTAGTTTGCTTCCCTACATGTCTGTTCCCCAGCATGAGTACAGCTGCAAGAAGTTCACATCAGGCCTTTTGATAAATACTAGATTAGCTGTGTGAGGAGGGGAGGATGTGTGAACTGGGATGGGAGTAGAATGTGGTTTGTTAGGTGGTGAAGCAGCTGTTTGAAGGTCTTTTGTGCCTGATAATGACGACCCTGGATCCTATTACGCCAGAATCAGGGAGTCAACAGCCATGCCCTGCAATTTAGTAGCGGGATTCCAGGCCGTAATGACAGACCCCCGGTCTCAACCGCATTTGACGGCCACATGATACAGGAAGTCATTCTGGCTCTGGGTCACACTACAATCACTCTGACCTCGGCACCATCACCTGATTGTGAAGGCCAGTCTTTCCAGATAATAGGCTTATTTTTCCACATCTAAAGTTTGGAAAGATCTCAATGTGTATGTAACAATGAGTTTAGTGATGTTTGGCTGAGCTTAGGCAGCTTCATGAGAAGCAAAACTCAAATTTATTTAAATACAATACACAGTCTTAGATTTTTGTATGAAAGCAAAGTAAAAACCAGAAAAAGGTGACAGGGATTAAAAAAAAAAAGTTATGTTCCTGCAGTTTTAAATGTCCAAAGATAACCGAAATATGATGCTATGAACTTACAGTAGAAATGAAGTGTATAAAAACATGAAATAAGAGCTCTAATAGAGTCATGGTAAAGATGAACACCATATGTGTGGAGAAGAGGTGTTTGTGAAGGCTGTTCACACGTTCACAGTGACCCCTGTTGCTCCAAGATGTCTTTATTTAGGGCTCAGGGTGTGTGTTGTTGGTTTGATTATGTTTTTGATGAGCATAACCTTTGACAATGCGTTGGAAATTGTAGACCCTTTGTAATGACAAGGAGAAGGGGTTGCCTAGCCAACAGACCTGTCTGAGTAGCTGAGGATGCAGGAAATACATGTTCTTGGACATAGAGAGGTTTTTTATTTTTTATTTGCATGGCAGTATTTCTGAACCTGAAGGACTTCTCTATGTTTGTCTCCATGTGCAGATCCTGTTCAGTTCCTTCCTCTTTCCAGAGACATCTTAGTTAGAAGGATATTGCGGACTAGAAAGTTGCACTAGTTTCTTTGGCAAGAGATGTCTGCAGACCTCCCAACAACTGTTTGACCTCCAGCTGACTGATGTCTACTTTCAATTCAGATCAAATGACAATAACATTACTTGTGTCGCAATACTTCTTCAGATCTAGCTGTCAGTAGTTATAAAAAAAAATTAATACAAAACAAACCTGGTTACAAACTGTTTAAAATGTTCTGTTTTTTTGTTTTTTTTGTTGTTAATTGCTGGTAATTTTATTCTTATGCTATTTCAAACCAGTCCAGGTTTAGTTGTGTGATTCCAAAGTTGTTTGAGTATGACCTGGTGCCACCTACATGGCAATCTGTACTATAAATTACACTTCATATCCACTGGCGGAACAAGCCAGCGTCAGGCCCGGGGGGCGGGGCTAATGACCAGGCCCTTTATACCCAAATAATAAAGCTCATGATAATTTAACTTTACAACATAGACATGCCTGTAACAGCGGATCTTATAAGTTTCACCACCACAGAGAGCGACCATGTCATTCTGTATTCCATCTGACATGAAGTACATGAAGAGAACAACAGAAACATCAGGCTGCTGGTCACTAATGATGAAACAACACAAATTCTAATCAGTTCAGAACCGCGGATGGGTTCAGATCATTTTGACACTTTATCAGTTTCAACTCAGATCCTGGAGCAGCTAGCAAATGCTGCAGCTCGGTTTATTGTTGACGCGTTGAACCGAGCACGCAGCAGCGTGCGTTGGAGCGGGAACGCAGAGGCTCACGCCGCATGCGCAGCGTGTCGCAGCACCTCGTGCACATCTGGACGTTTGTAACTCGGCGCGGGATCGCGCGAGCCGCCGTTCACATAAACTGGACGATCTGGAATATGCTCTTCCAGGCGGCTCCAATGTAAACCTTAACTATGAACGCCAAACTGCTGTCTTGGCTTAAAAAGGCTCAACCCGAACTGTTGAAGGTGACTATAACTTAGCCTTCAGTCCATGACATCACCAAAAAACAGTCCGGTTCATCTCCAAGACGAGGATCAAAATATGAATCCAGTTTTTTCTTTTCCTTGCTGCTCTATTTTCTCCATCTTTTTTTCTTTGCCGCTCTATGGAGCTCCACTCATGTTAACTTAATGCTCTAGCTAGTTCGCCATCTGTTGCCAAGTGACTGATGATGACGTTGGTGGACGCCTGGTGACGAGCTTTACCCAGAATACACTTGGAGACGGTATGGACATCCACTTGTAATTTTGTGTGTCATAAAGTTAAATGTGAAAGTGAAAATAAAGCCAGTCATGTAGCACAAAATTTTATTCAATATTTTACACCCACTATGTCACTAAAATCAGTCGGTCTGGTAAAGTTTTTAGCAACCATGAGTCAACATTGACTGGGGCAGCCTACTATATAATCCTACATACATCATTCAATTTAGATGTGATAAAGGCTTGAATCTCTGCAGTCATATTCTGCCTCCCATCCGGGCCCACCGACCCCCAGGCCCCCCTGATGCTCCGCCCCTGTTCATATCTGAAAGGGGAAGAAAACTTTATACTTCTCTGGACAAAAAACAGTTTGATTTTATTTTTTATTTTGCCATCTTATGCTGTATCAAAAGTGATTATATGACTACAATAAATTCCACCCACCAAAAGTCGAATAACTATTTTGGTTTAATCAGCTGCCAAGGTTAGTCAAATAAAACACAAGGGGCCCAAACAGGGATCAGAACAAGAGTACCATCCAAAAGTCTGTTGATAATTTATTTGAGAGTTGAACGTTTTTATTAGAATAGTTAAACTATAGGGAAAAATAAACTGAAACATTATGTGTTTATTGCAGTGGTGTCCAAACTTTGTTCCTCAGGAGCCCAAACTGGCAGATTTTAACCACTAATGGACCTCAAAATTCACTAAATAAAAATAAAAAAATGCAAAAATGAGTCTATTGTGATTTAGTTCTAACTGTTCAACAGCAATAATAAAAAAAAGTCTTATGAAATCAGTATATCAAGAAAAATCCAAAACACATCAAAGGCTTCAGACTGTTGGCTTATTGAAAAACAATTTCCACATTTTTTTGGTCAGTTTTTTTCTATTTTGTTGAATAATTTTTTAACCATTCTTGACTTGTAGTCAGGGGTTGAACACAATCTCTTGAAAGACCACACTCTGGACAAAGAAAATGATCATAAATTCAATTCAATGCGTATGTATTGTAAGAAACAGGTGTACAAATTGGCTAAGGAATTAATTAACCAACAGACTTTCTAGCTTTTGTTTTGTTGACAACATTTCCTGCTACTTGGCCAGTGTTGCATTCTTAAATAATATTATTAAAACGTGATCAGACTCAGAGAGGGAATCTTACTTTTTAAGTAACCTTTTTTTTTTAAGCAAAAGAAAAAAAAAAAGTAACTCACAAAGGACAGTGTGTTTTCCAGAGGACAGTCTTTATTTTCCACCTCTGGGGAGTGCTGATGAAACAATTTGAACAAAGGACAATTGGTCTCCGATGAATTTCACAACTCATTTACTGTCTGTTGCCAATTTTGACAGATGGGGAGAGCTAATGCTAAGCTCCCCAAAGACTAAACAAATGAAATGCAGTTGGGTCACTGATGAGTCCCTGTGACTAAATTTGCGCTACCTTCTGCATAATTGCCCGAGTTTACCAGTTGCATGTACGCTCCGGCATGATGTATGCACACCATTCTGGCTATATGCTGCTCCCCTGCAGCTGAGATTAGATTTTCCCTCCTGTCTCTCCCATATTTTTGTTAGATATTTAAAAACTCCATCTGGGTGGAGGCAGCTTCAACACTGGGTTGATAATACAGTTTATTAAACTCCACCTTGGTGGGTTTGGTGAAGTGGAGGTCACATAGGAGACTCCAACCTGTGTCATTTATAATTCATTATCAGAATATGCTCTTCTTGGTGGGATTAAAGTTTAATAACTAGACGGGCTCTGTAAATACGTCTTTGTGCAGAGCTTGTCTCGCCTCGCGGACGGCCCGGTACCAGGACTACATGTTGGTGGTGAGTTTGGGGGGCTTGTTGTGGTAGAGGAGTCACAGTAAGCCCGGGTTAAGCCCTGAAAGCCTCCTCCCACCACCCCCACCCCGAGCCTCCGTCAGCAGGCTGGTCTCCTGCATGAGGACAGGCCCAGCTGAAATGTGTTTCCCAGAAGATAAGGTCCCATCCAGAATGAGGGCATGGATGAGATGTGGCCTCTATCAGTTCTGGCTCTTATTGTGTGGGCAAGGGATTATGTTGGGAGAAATGTTACACCTCTGTGGCGGAATTTTTCCTTCACAAGGAGCTTTCTGTGAGGTCGGACAGACGGGAGGAAATCATATTTGTTTAGCCGCTGAGGCTGAATTCATCAAAGTAACTTCTCTTACGGATTTCTTTGTAAAACACTGACCTGATTAAAGTGTTTGGTAACACTTGATTTGAAGAGGTGCACATAAGGCTAATATGTCACTTTCATAAATGTGACATAACACCTGAATTAGTCTTTATGAATGTTTGCGATTGTTGTCATGAAGTGTCATTCAGTGAATAATGACACTTTTAGTGCAAAGTAACTTTAAACGTTGTATGAAAAGTCTATTAAAATAGCCAATTTTGAATTGTTTGGTAAATAATGACATTTTAATGCAAAGTTGGGTCTTTCAATGGACTTTTGGCGCAACTTTTAAAGCAACTTTGCATTAGTGTCATTATTTACCAAATGTCACGTCATGACAAAAGTCATAGACATCCATAAAGACTCCTTCATGTTCATAACAGATGTTATGTCATGTTTATGACAGTGTCATGTCACTCTGATGCACACCTCTTCAGATAAAGTGTGACCAAATGTTTCAGTTTAAAGCTTTTTTTTGTATGGGTCTTTCATACATAAAAGTAAAAACTCATTTGTTGAAACTGTCATTGTGTCATGACTATGCTACCTGGGTTTAGTACACAGATTTTAAACTTAGAAACGAAGTGTAAAACCATACTTTACATTAACTAGCTGCTTTTCTTTTGTCTTTCCCAACTAAAACCGCAGCGACTGCTTACCTTCTGTTAGGTATACCTCGTGGACTCTGTCCCGTAACAACAGATGAGGGTAATAGTTAGAATATCTGCTCCTGTCCATGTGTAAGAGAGCTGAAGGCATAAAGCCAAGCTATGGCCTTGTAATTTCATTTTCCCTTTAGAATGTGCCCTATAAATCTTTGAACATATGAATGTAATTCTTTCATTTTCCCCCTCGGTGATCCCCCTCTTCCAGGTTTATGAAGCACATTATGACCTAATTGCTTTGATTTGGATCAGGCCTGTAAAATCAAACCTGCTGTGATGCCATTCAGACCTTCTCCCCACTTCAAACCAGAACCCTTCCCCACCTTGTTCAGCTTCGCCGTGAGGTGAACGACCGGAAAGACTCGCCTCACTGCGGGTTATTTACAGTGGACGGGTTAGAAAGTCTTTCTTTCTTTAAAAAACTCATCTCTGTTCTGCATTTGTTGTTTTCCCATCCAAACAACATGAATTTAGTGGATGTGTTCTCCGGAGTGTTTGTGTGAGTGTTGTGGTCGTGTGATTTAAGCAACTTGTACTCCTGCTCTCTAGGGGAGTGATCCCTTGACACTGAATAAATTAAGCAATGGGGGATTTTTGTGCTCCACTGGGCAAACGAGCAAGTGGTGCAGAAGTCAGGTAATGCTAGTCTAATGGATTCCAATAACGCCTCAGTTTCAGCTCTGAATTTACGGCTAACGGCTGCAATGCTAGTGTATCTTCTGCCACTCGTCTGTTTCATGCTCAGTTTTGTGTCAAGTGTGGAGAATGTAAGAAAGAGAAGATGGTGACGTATAAAGTCGAGCTTCTTACTGTACGCTGTTTATAATACAGAAAAAATACTCAGACAATGTTTTGCATTGTATAACTAATTCAATATAGAACATATTAGTTCATTTAAGGAGACAGTGTCGTGTTTGTTTTAAGCTCCATTTAAAAAAAGCTTAGATCTGTGGACTTTCTCTGACTTTGTTGAAGCTGAAATCAATCAATCAATCAATCAATCAATCAATCAAGTCTATTTGCATTTCAGCAACAAGGCATTTCACAGTGCTTTACATCATGAAAACCCCAAAATAAAAACATCATAAACACACAGTGAACAACTGAAGCATTCCATTTTACATCATTTTACATCATTACACATCAGGTTGTTAATTAATGTTTCATTTATTATGTTTCAAAAGCAACTCTGAACAGGTGAGTTTTTAGTCTAAAGAGTGTTTTGTGTTTTGGCTGTAGTGCTTTTTTTCGGGAAGTTTATTGCAGATTTGTGGTGCGTAGAAGCTGAATGCTGCTTCTGTGCAGCATCCATAGCTGGTCATAATCAGATTTCTTGGTGCGTTTCAACAGTTTCTCTTGTTTTCTTACTTTTCTATTGACTGCAAGATAAAATGTTCAGACCAAAAACTGAATAAAATCAGTGACACTGATAAAAAGAAATTGGGCCGATAACAATATCCGATAATATTGCGGTGATGGTGGATAATTATTTCACTGACTTTTCAAAACCTTGAAAAAAATTTTATGACTCATTTCACCTCTGCTTGTGTTAAACTACCCATAATCCTTTGCTGCATCACTATGAATGTTATGACCAACCTTCTCCTCTTCCCCTCCAGACAAACGACAACAAGATGGACGTAAATATCAGTCATCAACCCAGTTGTCCTAATTGGAGCGACGTGGTTAACATTAAATCAATAATATCGGCTGATACCGATGTTGATGCCGATATCACATTTGAATAGTTAATGGATAAGAGCCACTGTATACACCTGGGACAGGTAGCCACTGCAAGTGTTTTATATGTAATGCTACACTATATTCTGTAATAAAAGGTTGTGATGAGTTATTTCTAAAAGATAAACTTCCCTCATGTTTCCCTAAATCATCACACTAGGCCGTATTTGAAATATATACTTGTTGCAAACCAGCAGCCCTGGTTGTCAGTCTGCATAAATCCACTCACCAGATTTCTAATCAAAATAACACACACAAAGGAGTGAAGTTCAGCACGATGGCAACACAGAACCGGGAAAATATCCAGTGCCATTTGAATCTAGAGGACACTTTTGATTGCTGACTTTTAAAATCAACATTTTCTTGAAAAAGCTGTGTCTTGTTTCTCTCCTTTAGCATTGCAGTGTTGCTTCTCGGAGCAACCTCAGGTTCACGCCACTCAGAGTTCACGGCCCCCATTAGAGGCGATTCACCGGCTCTTTAAAGCAGCGTTTGTGTGGGCCGGAGCTCTCCTTAGAATCACTGTGGCTCACAAGGACAGATGTATTATATACCCCTCTGCAGACGAGGCTTACTTTGCTACAGAATGTATGAATTGATTTATGACTCCTTTAACAGCATTTACAGAAAGAAAATGAGATTGTTTTACCCCGAACAGAATCTTGTGATCAGAAATGACTCGTGCTTTATTTTTTAATGACGGTATAGTTTTACTTTGCAGGTGCACTAAAAAAAAAAAAAAGAAAAAAAAAAAGAAAAATTACAAGGTGAACGACATTTTAAAATGTCCTAAGCACTATATGTGGGCTTTACACAACTTTACAATGTGTGTGTCCTAGACAAAGCAAGCCACTCTGAATTTTCTGTTTATGCTCATAAATATATACATGTATACAAAAGGCTTTGGGGAGAATACATTGCAATGGCTCTGCAAAATAATAGCAATTTTAAAATGGACGGACCGGAATCCGCTGGTCGTTCAGCACTGCTGGACGGTGAGGACGTTTTGAAGCGTGACGTGTCGAGGCACTTCTTTACAATGTGTGGTCGAAAATGATAGTATAGCTATAGAGGCGCGTGCAGCAAGTCTGTAACAAAACATAAAACGGATGCCAAAAAGGACTGCGTGAAATAGGGAACTGAAGTGAACACGGATATCATTGATCAAACGTGCATACGGCAGAGAAACGCACTTACACTAATGTTCATAATGTTCATGCAAATTTCAGGATTGATGTATTTGGATGTGAGTGTAGGATACACTCAAACCCCTAAGGCTTATATTGCGCACACCACTTTGTGGATTTTCAGTTTGCTACTGTTTCCTGTTTATCCAGAATGCCCCGTTTACATCATTCCTTCTGCTGTTACAGTTGGGGAGGCGTGTGAGGAAAACTTGGTGTTCTAAGAGTTCAGGTACTGTCAGTGGTTTGGTTTTTGGACAGTGCAACTTCCTGTTAGGAGATGTGAGAGGTGCACATTCAGATTTAGGAGAATGATTTTAAGGAGTTCACTGAAGTGTGGCCCCCATAAAGCCCTGACCTCAGTACTGTGGAGAAGTTGTGAGCAGGTGTGTGAGTGACGCAGCCTTCAAACCCGAGCGAGTTCCAGCAGTTTGTCAGGAGAACGGACCAGAACTCGACCAAATTGAGAGGATTGTGGACGGAAACCCGAAAGGTTTCACCCAAGTACCAACACTACAAAATACTGGTATGTTGTAAATATCTGATTTGAAAGGCAATGATCAATAAATCTTTATTATTTATTTAATTACTGTTATAATAATTGAAATTATGTTTGGTTTTAATTTTAGTTTAGAGCGGAAAAAATGTGTGTTTTTTTTTGTTTGTTTGTTGTTTTTTTGGTGTATTCAAACTTCTGGTTTCAACTGTAGAGAAAAATCAAACAAATTTGGAAGGGGAATAAAATATAAAAATAAAAAGTTGCAATAACTTAAAAAAAATGTATTTTTCATGAGAACATGTACTGCATATGTTTTGCTATTTATTCTTGATGAATGAATCGAAACTTTTCCAAAGCCTTCATTACTTCCGTTGATATTTAGAATTTAGTTTCAACATGAGTTTTTGGGGTTTTTTTTCTTTTTTTTAAGCAATCATTTAGTATTGAAGTATTTGATTGTTTGAGGGAAGAAGACATGTAGCTCTGCTGTTTTCATTATTTCTATGCGTTCTCTTCAGGTTTTTAACTCAAACAAAAATCATTATTTCCTATCATTACTGCAACTTTTGAATGTTAACATTTCGTCGCCTTTACAGTCACGACGATGTGGTGGAGATATTTACCATGGCAACCACCTCGCTCGCGTTCCGGCTGTAACAATGTCCACTTCTGTTTTTTTGTTTTTTTTTAGTTCTTGATTATATCCCGACGATAGATCAGACAGTGTCCACCTTCCCACTGCAAACTAATCAGCTCCAAAAAAGATAAAAATTGGTTATTGATCCCGGGCCGGAGCAGGGAGGGAAATTTAGTAGCGGGGTCAACGGCGCCGAGCCGATCGTGATCCAGCTTTTCTAAATCATGAAAAATGCGCGCCGGGATTAACACACACGTGCACGGACGGGTCTCCACTCGGCGACATGAATCAGCTGCTTCTCCAACGTGTCCTTTTAATGAGCTTTTTTTTTTGCTTCGCGAAACGTCACGACTGATACGACTGGTTTTATGCTCTCCGGGCCCCAACGCGCCTGGCCCTTGAAATACAAAAATTGGAAATGGATTTTTGTGTGTGTGGGGGTGTGCGGGCGTGTGTGTGTGTGTGTGTATACTGTGCATGACATTTAGCTGGGGAAAGTAATATGATGAGACTGGAATTGAAAAGTCCTCTCCAGTAGGAATGCTCAGTATGATCCCGTTGGGCTTTGGAACGGCTCGCTGTCGGAGCTCAGACATGTATTGAAGTGCTGCCGGGGCTTTGATGGAGTTTTTCCCGTGTTCTACATTATTGATGCGGCATTGTAAATATGTTGTTATATGCAGTTGCACTTCACCAATTTTTAAGCAGTGTTTTTATCAATAATCTCTCGCTCGGTCTGGCTGCGTGTTTGACCGCAGCGTGGTCTACAAATGTCTCCCTGTACCAGTCCCCCCCACCCCTCTCTTCCTTGAGGTGGGGGGGGGCATTGATCGGATCTTTTTTAGAGATGAATGGATTAATTACAGGCAGTGAGAGGAGACGAAATACGGTTTGGTGTGGGGACGAAAGGAATTGAGGGCTGGGATTGAAAAAGCTATTAAGGGAAATTGAGGGCATTAATGACTGTGGCGCTGCCAAGGGGGCCCAGCGGCTCACTCTTTTCCATGGCTCTATGGCTTCGTAATGGCTTTCCCGGCGTCACGTTTCCAGCCATTGGGCGAACGGTGGCGGAGCGGCTTCCGTTCCTCAGAGGACGAGCGACTGTGGGAAACCAGAACCACAGAACGCCTTCAGAAAGTGTTAGGCCCCTTTGACGTCTCCGCCACAAACTTAAATTTGGACTTAGTGTAAATTTATGACAAACAAAAATGAACTTAAAAGAATCCATGGTTTTAATTAATTGTTTTACAACCACAATATGACCGAAACGGTTGGTGTGCATTTTTTTTTTTCGTATTCAGTCTGTATGTGGAGTATGTGGAGACCACTGCAAAATGACCAGTTTCTCTGATTCTATTTGTTATAGGTTTATGTTTGAGTACAGTGAGCATTGTTCTTTCATTCTATGAACTGCTGACACGTCTCTGATATCACAAGCAAATATTTAGTATTTATTTGCAAAAAATGAGAAATGGCCAACATAATGTAAGATGCAGTGCTTCCAGACCTCAAATAATGCAAAGAAAACAAGTTAATATTCACTGAGAAACAACAACACTAATGTTTGGACTCAGGAAGAGTTCAGAAATCAATATCTGGTGGAATAACCAGGCTTTCAATGGGCTTCAGTGCAGTGGGCTCTTCATTTTTTCTAGAGCTGTATATTTTATTATATATATATATATATATAT
>CAEGAD010046954.1:0-11515 GCA_903067055.1 Poeciliopsis paucimaculata | reverse complement strand
ATATATATATATAAATGTATATGAATTGTTATATGACTTGTTGCTTTGATGCAAATGCTTCCTTTCAAGGCTGAGACAAAATAAATATATTTCTGTAATCCATTAAATATGAGTGGGTAGGGCTGCAAACTCCCATCACAATAATGTGGCAAGCCTGACCAGATAAGAACAAAGGGACACCAACACAGCTGATTTTAGTGCAAAAGCTTACAAAGTTTTAACAGTAAACAAAGTTAAAACATGATAGTTGTTTAACATCCTCATAGTTATTATTTTAATAACACTCACTGATATTGTCATCTAACCAAAAGAAATTGCTCTGCAACAAGTTTCTTTAACATATCCTTTTCACTAAAGAAACTCAATTTTTCTCCTAAAATGAACACACAAAATCAATATTTGTACATGCTGCTCTTGCATACACTCGCAGATGTCAATGCACTCACTTTAAGACGTCAACTGTGACCCCTTTGATAAAAAAAAAAAAGTGGATTATAACCTTTTGCTTTGCAGCTCCAAACACTTTTTCTCCATTGTTAAGGTTGGCCTTTTTTACCCTGAATAAAAGGCTGCATCATAAAAAGGCATTATATCCATCAGCGCACTTGTTACCCTTGACATTCTCTTGAGTATGGTCAGTTAAAGCAGAATGGATTGAGAGTCTTGTGTAATAGAGCTACGATAATTACCTAGCTGCTCTGTATATTTTTTATATGCCTGTTTTAATGCAGACAACAATGTGTACTCGATTTCCTAAGCCTAATGCAACCCACTCATTTCTCATTTGTGTGAAATATAAGAGAGATATCAAAATTGAATGCCTGAGTTTTATTCCATAAGTAGCATGTTCTGCAGAAATAAATCTGTATATTTTATATTTATTTTTCTATAAATGGTCACTTTTAACTGAAGTAAATGAGACATTTGTCTCAGTTATTTGATAGTGCTCAATGTGGACATGGATTTTGTTTATGACTTTATTGGAGTCTCTAAAACGGCAACAAAAAGACATGGAGCGTATTCAGGAATTTTCATTCAGGGATAAACAGCAAAACTTTAATATTAATGTTCACAGATGCTCAATTCAGTGTGACTCAGCTTAAACCATTTTAAAAAGAATAGGCAAAAATATATGTACTTAGAGAATCAAAGCTGTGAGAAAAATTTAACTGCAACTATAATTGCAACAAAAGTTGATTCCACAAAGCCTTGTATTATTTAGCATTTATTTTAAACTTATACAGTACTTCACATAGCTTTTAAACACATCTACGTTTGTGGTTGTAACAAGAAAATATGAACATGTTTAATGTTCATGAATATTTTTGCAAGGCCTTCGAAACTCAGACAAACATGTTTGCTTAATTGTTTGAGCAACATTGTTTCATCCTCTTGTTGGCAGTGCAAATGCCACTCCATTAGGTTGTGAAGGTCAGCTGTATATATCACTCTTGTTGAGTTAAATAATCAATTGTGGCAGCTAAAAGATCAGTCACAGATGAAACACTCGTACTAATCTGAAAAGAAAGGTTCACAAATATAAGTGCCACAAAATTTGTCATACTGTCTTTTTAAAAATAAAGTGTCTCTGAGGGACATCTATAAATTTGGAGCCTTTAATTAGCATATTAAATGATTCAGTTCCAAACTGTTACACATACTGCGATAACGCATGATTATCCATTGTTTGGCTACATTAATTAGCACAAGGCTGACCTATGAAGAGCTATTTTTATAATAGTATTACAACAGTGGAATACCAAGAGGAAGTGAGTTTGAAACTTTGTAAATTCTCTTTGTTTTTGCTTAAAGCACAGCTTTGCTCTCAAGGCCGCATTCAGATTACTGGTTTGTTTCAAGTACTTACTTCCAATAAATATGTAAAAGATAAACAGAGAGTATTCTGCCTGCAGGTGTGCTCTTTAACCTAAACAGAGATGACATGGACACCAGTGAGTGTGAAATCTCAGAGGGAAGTCTAGGTTAGGGAGAGTCATCTGCCCCCCCCCGTCGATATTGAATAATGTATGAGGATCTGGAGACATCACTTAGAGATGCTGCCAATATCAGCCAGGGTCTTGCCCACCCGGCCGGCTGCTGCCCTTTAGCACAACCTTTAGAAGGTGGATTCCCCGAATGCAAGACGCATTTGTTTTCTAAAATACCCAAATGATGAGTTTTAAATTAAGCTACAAAAATGCAAGAAGTCTGAGAGAGGCAAACATAGTCTCGATATATTGTTACCATTTTCAAAGATACTTGGCTTGGTTTACTTTTTGAATGGCAATAAGCAATAAATTTTTTTTTGGTTTTTGTTTTTTCCTTTACACACAAAAACAAACAATGAAAAAAATCTCCCATGTAAATTAATTTTTTTCCCCTTTTGTATTTTTAAACATTCACACAAATTCCTTCTCCAATTTAAAAAAAAAAAAAGTTTCTGTAATTCTTTTTTGCCTTCACAGGGCAGTCAATGGCTTTCATACAAAATTTTACCCCAAAGTAATAGCTGCGAATAAACAAACAAAAAATACATAACCCCATAAACCATTTAAATGTTCACAATTATGACTAGCTTGAACAGCGGACCAATCAGGTGAGCTCATGGGAAGACTGGGTGTGATTAAGGGCGTGTCTAAAAGTGTCCCAGGACGGGAGGGGCAAATAATGCAAGCATCTTTCTGCAGCAAGCTGGTTGTTTCAAAATTAGATTTATTCTACAATTGTTTATTTTGAAAATTGAAAGCTGTTTAACATCGTAACTGAAAAGAAGCTTAAAGAGACAGTCCACCGAGACGTTTTCTGGTGTGGGAAAAATGGGTCGTTTGAAAAACCTCTCAATTGTTAAGTCATATTCCACAGGCATGGTGCCATAGCAACACCAGCTAGGCCGGTCTGTTGCCTGGCAACCCAAGAAGCTCCAGTTTGTTTGGTTAGCAGTTTTCTCAATGCATGCCCTGTGTAGTGACTGCTGGTAAAGTCAAGTGTTTTGTTGTCCACTTATCATTCCAGAAATATGTTTGTATAATGTTCAAAGACAGAGATAGAATTGTCCTTCTGTTTGCAGTCATTTTCACATGCAAGTGTAAATGTTGAGTTTGGTGGCTTGTTTAAATTTAAAGTAACAAGACAGCCTAAAACAGCTCGTTGTGATAGGAGCTCAAATTGTACAGAATAGAGCAGACTACGACCTCATTGTATAAGAATGATTTGGCACAAAAAAATGTAATTAACCTGTATTGTGTAGTCCACAGATCGATCCTAACTTTTTCAAAGAAGCATAATAAGTCACCTTTAGTGCAGAATTCCCAGGATGAACTCTGACTCTTATGCTCTTAGTAATCTGCGAAAGATTCTGGTTTTAACACAGTACCACTTCTTCTTCCAGTAAAATATTTCATTACAAAAACACATATGCATAGAAATAACAAGGATATTCCTCCAGCTCGTTGAGAAGGTTCATCTTCTAACTGGTACACTCAAACACGAACATGTCTCACCCGTTCCATCATCTCTCTTCTGGCAGCAGTGTGCCAGAAAATTAATTTTCAATTCCTCCTCTTGGGTTTCCAATGCATTAATAGCCTTGCTCCTCTGTACCTCTCTGACCTGCTTCAGCCTCACTGAGGAGCCTCAGCTTCTGCTGGTTGTTCCAAAAAGTAGCAAAAGTAGATTTAAGCTCAGAGTAGATCAACCTTTTTTAGTCATAACTCCAGAATGATGGAACAAGTTTCCATTAACTATTAGGCTTCTTCTCTTCAAAACACACTTATTTCCAGTGCCTTTTAATACAGTGCAAATTGTTTTCTACTTGTTTTTCTTATTATTTTACAACAATCTTTGTAGCATGTTTTCCTCAGTTGTGAAAGATTTTTGTTGCAAATCATTGTTTTGTTTTGAAAGTCTCACATCTTCGCATATCCATGATGCAAAAGCTGGAAATATCAGTTTTGGAGTTGACAATTTTTCTATTTTTTATTTCAATCCGTTTTAATGTACGTCTTGCACCACTGTGGACACTAATGTTTAAATATGTTCCAGTTGCTTGGTTGTTCTTAGACATCCTTACCAAGATCTTTTAATTAAAGGTGGAGCTTTTGTGTCTTACGGTCGAAACCTCGACACATTTCGGTGTTTCAGAAAACAATGACTCCAAAAAAACCCCATTCTAACTGTTTATATCAGAAAACCAGTCAACTGAAAGTGAAATATATTTTTATAAAATTGAATTAAACTTTACTAATTCTGCCAAGACGAGTGATCAAATATTCATCCAGAATTATCCCATAAGCTTCCTGATGGCTACAGAAAGCAAGTGGTTTCTCTACAACTTAAAGCTGACATTCATTCAAATACTGATAAAGGTGTGATACGTGAATGGACTGGTATATATAGCTTTCATCTTCTGAGTACTAGAGAAACTACTCAGTTAGGTACCCAGTTCTCGTTTTGAAAAATTATTGAAAATGTACGTTTTACCATCATTACAACCAGGGGAAAAAACAGCTAAAAGACACTAAAGAAAGCTTAAAATGATGTTGATGAATGTATGAAAACATTTGTGGAGTATGAAAACATTTGTGGATTATTTACTATATAAATTGTGCAGAAATAAAATTGCTCTTGATCTTTTTATTGTTTTATCCATGAACACCAAACCTATGTCATGTAACCAACTAAACAGAAAATACCACTTTACATCTTTTATGTCTGCAGATTTTCATCTTCTTCACAACTCAAATCAAAGAGCCAATTGAGATAAAACATTGTGCAACTTTATCATTTGTGTTATTGCTAATTATTATGTTTTTCTTTTCTCAAGTGTGTAATTTGGTTTATGGGAGGGAAAAAAATTTTATCTGTCGATTTTTCTTAGATTTAATTCACTTTCTGCAACTTTGCTCCGTGTTTTGCATTGATGAGCATTTTCTTGTTGCAAGCTGCACTAGTACTTTAAGGTCAACAGCAGTGATTGCTCATAAAGATTTGATCTTTTTCAGGGTTATTAGTTTGATTAACTCCTTTGCTCTTAGTTTTCTGATTGCACTTAATTAATGCATGACTTTAGGGAACCTGGAGGCGAGCTTAATTTCAGTACATTTACAATCAAAGGGAGGTTTAGATGAATCATGGCAAGGTTTAATCATTTTTCATCTTTTCTTTCTCTATTTGAAACAGATTTTTATTGATTCTTTCACTGCTGCATGGAAGATTTGTTTGCCCATTTTGTTTTAATTGGCAGGTATTCAGGTGAAAGCTGGAAAACGCTGCTGTCTGGCATATAAACTCTAGAGAGACAGTGGAGACAAACGTCTAAAAGAACAAATTCACCAAATCCATGTAAACTCCTGACAAGGAATCTGAATTTTAGCAGAGCTGCAGACATCTTGGCATCCCCTTTTCTCACAGCACATTTTGGGGGCAATGAAATCAAAGTGCAGCTGGTAAGTCATGCCTTTCAATGGCAAGCCCCCACTTTAAAGTCCTGGTGTCTGTCATTGTGCAAAATATGCTGAAAATCCAAAACCACTTCAGG
The DNA here is from genome assembly GCA_903067055.1 of Poeciliopsis paucimaculata. Classification (NCBI taxonomy): domain Eukaryota; kingdom Metazoa; phylum Chordata; class Actinopteri; order Cyprinodontiformes; family Poeciliidae; genus Poeciliopsis; species Poeciliopsis paucimaculata. The sequence goes on along the minus strand of CAEGAD010046954.1, from coordinate 5,979 downwards.
TCTATCAGAAAGTCATACATCCTATCTTGTCTCTGTGTTTAAGTGCAGTTATGCAGCGTCTTCAAGGCCATTTGTAAAGCTTTTCAACAGACATTCAAGTAAAAGCTGTAAAGTATCCCTGGCTCCCATTATGCCCCTTTTAAGCTGCATGTCGTTTACTCAATACATTCAGAGCCGGCACAAGATTTTATGGGGCCTGAAGCAGAATTAGATTTGGGAAGACCACTTGCAGTTAAGCTTATCAGTCACCAACCACAACAACATTTATAATGCTGTTGTGTTACAAATTTAACACCCCGAATTTCATGGTTTACTAATAAGCCAACAGCTAAATTGACAGTATTACAGAATGACTTTAGCTTGGGCCTTACAGTAGCTATTTTACATAATTTAATAAATAAACAGTTACAAATGAATCTTGGAGACAAGTTTATTTCTCTAACTTACTCTTTTCTTCTGGCTGTCATGTTTTGTGTGCAGCTTTTCAACTCAGTCTGGAAGAAGGGGGTGAGGTTAATTGGTGATAGTAACAAAGAACAACATGAAACTGAGAGATATTTAGATTTATTTGCAGACATTGTGAAGATTAAATATTATTTCCACAGACGGGGAGCAGAAATAGTTGTCACTGTTAAATAACTAAACCTCTATCATTGTGGGACGAATACATCTCACAGTTCTTTTAAACCTTAAGCCAATTTATGACACTGACTTATTCTAAAATTTGATATAAATATATATATATAAATATGTATATATTTATATATATATATATAATATATTAAAAAAAACCCCGCAATATAATACTTTCAAACTTTGAGAGCAACATTTTTTCTCCATGTTTTTTTTTAATCATGGAAATCGATCTACAATGACTTGTAAAAATATTCATGCCAGTCAACATTTCTACAGATTTCACTACATTACCACCAGTAATTAAGAGGACGGATCAACAAAGTTTAGATTTAAGTTTTTTTGTAACAAATCTGAAAATTGTGTTAAATTTGTGTTGTTCTGTCACATGTAGTCCTGATAAATGTTTTGAAGTTGGTGCCAACAATGAAAATAAAAACTTAAAAACCGCAAAGGGTGTGAATATTTTTGCAAAATATTAAATGTCTGTTATAATTCAAGTATTCGTGGGCCCTTTCTGTGGCTCTATTAGGGTAAACAGCAGGTTTCTAATATCATCATGCTTTGGTTCAGATCTGCATAAGACGACCTCATAACGTTTGCTTTGGAAAAGTTCTCAAGAATAGCTTCACATTTCTGATTTTACTTTTATATCATATTAGCTGGAACTGCTGGCCTTCATGGAGCACTTTAAGCTGCCCTAATCACAGCTGCACCGGTTGATCCGTCCTCTGCAGTGATTAGCATGTGGCTGTAAAGACGAATTAAGAACATCCTAAGTCACCTGTCAAACACAGTTTTACCAACTGTCTTGACAAACTGAGATTTGCAAAAAAAATAAACAAGCTGTAAAATGCTGTGAGATAGTTTTGGTTAAATAAATACCTTCTGCATCTCAGAGGTATTTTTCAGACAGACTCACAAGAAAAATCCAAAGTATTCACAAATCAAACCTTCACAGTGGATTTTATTCATCCCCAGGCTGTACAAGCTAAGTGGAGATTCATGCAGAGTAAAAAATTAGAAAATAAATTGCCCTGCAACTCAAAAGCATACCTTTCTTTGAGAGGTCTATGTTTTTCTTTGTGCATAAGGTTAAAGTCTTTGTATATGAAGCGGTTACCAAATTCCTCCTTGCTGTTCACTTTATTACAGAAGAGCATTGTGTGAGTTCTCACAATGTCGGTTTCTCATCTGGGTGGACATTTCTTAGTGGCTGTTCTTGAAAGTGAATAGTGTTACGATAAAGTGCAAACTGTGTCCAAATTGGTCCCTGACTGTCTTTTCCAGTCAGACGGATCTGCGTAGCTGCTTTAGTCGTAACAAGCCTTCTCTTCGAGCTCTAGTTTTAATCATCAGCCACAGCCACCGGCTTTGGCTGCAACAAAATATTGAATCAAATGAGCAACAAGGCAAAATTATGTGAGGGGTTTGTAAAGTGCCCTGCATAAAGTATCCCAACACTTTAAAATGTTTCATGTTTATTTAAAGTATGCTATTGGAATTTTAAATAATTAACACTAAATAATGCGTAATTGAGGAGTGAAGGGAATAAATTCTTACACAATAACAAATAGAGAAGTTTCTTAGTTTACACAGTCTCTACAAAGCCCTTGGAAGTGTTAGTAGAGGTGGCACTATGCTGTTAATCTGTCTACAGCAGAAATCCAACTCCACCAAATCCCAAGTGCACATAGAGGGTCAAATATCTTGTGAGGCAAAAACTCCAGCAACACTTGAAGTACAAGTGGGAAACATTTTTACTAACAGACCAATGTCTCGATTTTATCTTAATCATCTACAGAAAGTTATTCTTCCACTTCATAATTATATGCAGCTTCAACATGCCATAAAATCTGTGGTTGCAAAATGACAAAATGTGAAAAAAAAAAATGTTAGTGAAATGGGTACTTTAATGATGCACTATGATGCGTTCTTAATGAGCATTTAATCACATAACATGGTTAGAAAAAACATCAAATTTGGCATCTTTCCACCATGTTTTTCCTCTCTGTTTCACTCATAAGTTTCATTTTTCACAACAAGAGAAAATATATCTTGTAATATTTTCCTTAAAAATCCATTTAGTAGGACTTTTGGGAAGCTAGACGTTAGCACAGTGTGGAAGATCGATCAGTCATCTGTGTAGGTTTGACAGTTTAACAGAGGCAGATGATTTGGCAGAGCAGGAGGAGGGGTGGAGGGGTTCATTATCTCCTAATTACGCGAGATGGAGCATCGCCTCACGGAGCTGGTGCAGGAAAACACCTGCAGACTCAATTGTTCCTCTCCAGGTTTCAGCACAGAGCCTGGAAAATGCTGCTTATTACAAAGAAATATTGGATTTGAAGACAAGGGAATGAAGAAACAAATCAGCGTGGTTGTGGAAAGGTAGTGATGGATGTCATCAGCTGGAAGTGTACACTCAGTCAGTCTGATTGCTATCTCAATAAACACTTTCTCTTTTAGTCTTTAATACACTGCCCTGTGCATTTATTGGAACTGTATAAAGCCTTAATGTTATTGATCTTTTTTATTACTGTATGTTTCACACTGTAATGGGATCTTATTCTGTTTTCTTCAGTCAACCCAAATGTTTCCTATAGGATTTTGGTGTGGGCACCTTGTGACAATTTTGTTTATTGCAAACTATGTTGATTTAGGTAATATCCTGTTGAAAGACACATTTTTAAGTTTTCTAACAAAGACTATTTGGTATTTGTATAAAAATCGAGAAATTCACAAGTTTGGAGGTTATTTGGAAGGATGCTAGTCCCATAGCATCTGCTTTACAGAGGGCGTGAGAGGCCAAGCCAATTGTTTCTCCAACAAGTTCAATCTTGGTTTAATCTGACCAAAAGTCAGAGTAATAATTAAAGTCATTGAATGGCCTTAGAAGAAAGTTAATTTCAACCCCGGAGAACCAGTTCTGTGTTGATTTGGTCTTATATTTCAGATTACTATCTAGCTTAAAGGCTCAGTGCTGCAGAGACAAACAGCATGTTCTATCAAATGTCCTGACATTTCAAGAAGTACATTTATTTCATACTACTGTTAAGCTTCCCTAAAAGTTTGACATTGTTGATTGGAAATTCGTCACTAAGTAAATGTTGTCTGCCAACTAAACTTTACATTTTTAAAAAGGATGCTAATTTTCATGTTTTCCGTTTCCTCAATGAGTTCTTTTTATAAATAAACAATAAAAAAAACTAAAGCCTGACACTTATGACCCAAACCGAATGCACGCGCCACTGTTCCGGATTGCTGTATTGTGTGATTTCACCTGATGAAATTTGACTTATCTCCCAACTCTGATTAAAAGTCAGCCATGCATGGACGTCCAAGTCAATGTATATTGATTCTAAAGTCACAACTCAAATTATCCTGTTGGCTTATCATTGAGGCCAATTTTAAAAAAGAATAGTTTTTTTCTTCCTCTCCAATCAAAGAGCTTTGTACCTCAGTTGGTGGATATTCTCACTGTAATAAAAGGTGTTATTTTCACAGAGCTAAATATTGGAGGTAAAAGGACATCTTAGCTAAGGTTATTCAAGATATTGCATAATTTCCTTCAGTTTCCTTTAGTCAGAAAAGTTAACAGAAAACTGCTTTCTGTGTAGAACTCCTAACTTTACCTGCATGCGTCACCTCTGTGGTGTTATTGCTGGCCTAATATCCAACAGCTCTGTCAGTCCCTTAACTTATTTGCTGCACTTATTGAATATTTTACAAAAGGAGCATAAAAAGCAAAGCATTTCAAAATGTAACCGACATGAGAGCAAACTCAGTCCCCAGCTGTCAAATTCAATAAATATCATGGAGATTTATCTTTTTTTTTTTCTTCTTTGAAGATGTTTGGCTATGATAAAGTCCTCATGGTGACAGGAACTATTCTTCATCCACAAATGAGATTGGAAGAACTACGTTAGCTGTACACAAAAGGTTTAAAATTGGATTGCATGGTCTCCTGTGATTGTAGGCTCAGGTCAGTGAATTGAGAACAGCCCCTCCTCGGGTACTGCTGCATTATGTATGTGCATGATACTCTGCCATCTAGTGGTTAGCTAATGAACAGCATTGTAATGATGCTCAAAGTCTGGTAAAGCTTGGGCTTGTTCACCCAAGCTTTACATTAATTTAGATGATCTCTCATTAGAAGGCAGTTTGTTTCCCTTTTGAAGCAATAATAAATTATGTTTTTGACTTAAGCAGAGATGAGAAACTAAAAAATATGTCTTCCTCAAAATTTTTAATTTATGCAAGATATGTAGTTTGTGTAAATCTGTGTGGTAACTTTAAATATGATTGAGACAGGAACACAGTGATAGTCAATAAATTATAATCTATTTTAAGAACTCAGCTCAGTAAACAGTATATAGGTTAATTACACAAGCCTGTATTTCTATCATGACGATTTTTCACTTATTACTAAATAAAGACATTTAACATTAGAATATTAAATTTGACTAATTAAAAAAATGTTTGTAGAAATGTATTTTTTAAATGACAAACATGCCTCAATGGATATTCTAACTTATTTATTTAATTTGGAGTCCCTTTTGACACCTCAATCAGATTCTCTAGGTTCTTTTTCAAACCTTTTATAAACTTTATTTAAAGTCCCATTGAGATTAGATCCTCTTTTTCAAGGCAGTCCTATTTATTAAAGATGTGTCTAGTCATTTTTAAAATATTTTAAGTTGTATCAATAGCTGTTTTCTAAATGTTTTAGTTGTTTTCCTTTACTTATCACAATTATTAATAAAATATCTCAGAACGTTGTCATTATTATTTCCACAGACCATTATCATTATCATCATCACCATCATTCTTTCTTGTGTTACTCCAGAGTTTTTCTGACTCCCAGGAGCTCGGTGTTAGCTCAGTGTTAGCTCAGTGTTAGCTTAGTGTTAGCTCAGTGTTAGCTCAGTGTTAGCTCGGTGTTAGCTCAGTGTTAGCTCAGTGTTAGCTTAGTGTTAGCTCAGTGTTAGCTCGGTGTTAGCTCAGTGTTAGCTCAGTGTTAGCTCAGTGTTAGCTCAGTGTTAGCTTCCCCCTCAAACACCTGCCTTCCTGCCAGCATAAAACTTTTTCTTTATGAACATTTTCACTAGTGATGTTACGTGATGTGCCGAGACTTCGAGGCGTGTGTCGAGTAATGGAGGGGGCGTTTCCGTAACGCGCGTGTTGAAGCGTGCTTCATTTAGGGGAGGAGCCGAAAACGATGACGAGCGAAGCATCGCTGCCAGGCTGTACCACGTGACTGCTTCGGGAAGTGGCTCAGATTTTGGCGCGGGGTTTGACAGCTTTATAAACCCCACAGGCTCCATTCAAAATGTGGGTTGTTGT
>CAEGAD010046949.1:0-22483 GCA_903067055.1 Poeciliopsis paucimaculata | reverse complement strand
CAATTATTAAACAATCATAATCAATGCATATGAGAGATAGAAGCTCATTCAAGTCAGTAAAGAAATTTTCCACGTATGTTGGAAAGCAGTAATATTTCCACAATGTGACAATATTACTGCTCCCTTGTTAAATCACGACTTTACTGTGATTTACCAGATTTGGTTTGTTTTCAATTATCTCTCCCAGGTCTGACTAACACTAGACTTGTAGGTAAAAAGTGGTAAAAAGCAACACATCCTCAATCTGAAGAAATTCCACAACAGAAGAGACACAAAGGAATTTACTTCTACTAGTTTGAAAAGGGTTTCAATGCTTTGTGACTGCAGCATACCACAGCCGGAGTCATTAACTACAAATAGTGAAAACCTGGAACAGTAATAAACCTTTATCTAGGAGGCCACTAAAGAATCTACAACACCATCTAAAGCACTGGAGGGATAACTTTTCTCAACTAAGGATACTGTTCATGATTCAAACACAAAAAAAAGTCTGGGCAAATTTCCATCCCTGAGAAAACTCCATTGTGAAAGCCAAGAAAATCATAAAGGCCCATTTTTGCCTAAAACTATGTTGATGATTCCTCACACTTTTGGCAAAATAGTAAGCTGACTTAAAAGACAAAGGGGGATTTTTTTTAATGCAAAAAATAAAAAACCCCATCATTTCAGAAAATTACACGTTAACTATAGTCAAGCATGTCAGTGAAAGTGTGATTGTCTGGCAGCTTTGCCATCCTTTTGTTGCCATTTAAATCCAGCTGTGATGAGCTGATCTCTCTGTGCTCTGATGTATTTGTGCTGATTAAATGCATCATGAATCATTTCTGCTAGGAAGAAATTATTCAAACCTGCATATCAAAAAAATATTTTATCTATATTATACAAGAATATAAAATATTTACTTTAGAAGCAAGTTGTTAAGCTTCGTGCCTTAAAAGCACATTTTAGGAGTAATTTTACAATCCACCACATTTGTTTATTTAACAAAATATTTTTATTAAAAAATATTATGCAAGTTCTACTGTATGAAAGATGAAAAGATTAAATCATCCAGAGCAGTTAGATTGTCAAGTTTCCAAATTGTTTCAAAAATGTTTATGAAATGTAAAGCAATTGATAAAAGTTGCAAACATGTGTAATTTTTCAAACAAAATGTTGCATTGTACAAATGTTTGTTAGATGTTCACTCTGAAATCATTTTTAACTTCAAGACCGATGTGTCCAAAGGTTAAGTCTTAGAGCAAATGCTTGTACAAAAATTTCTAGTCTTAGTACAAGTACATTTTTATTTGTCTCAAAGCACATTTCTATTAAGACTGTTTTTAAGAAAAAGTGTAAGGCTCCTTTTCCCCTGTTTAATAAGGGGAATATCATTTATTAAAATTATTGGGGGGCGGGGGGGTTAAGGCAATGAAAATTTTAATTCAAATTAGGGGAAGTAAATGTTGTTGTAACTCATTCATTCAGATTCTTTAAAGAGTTATTGAAGATGGTGATGGCTGTTGGCAGTAAAGATCTTCTAACATTGTCCTCCTGCTGAAACTGAGAGAAAAATACAAGCTAACCCAATAAAACGGTTTGTAACTTGCTCGTATGCCTTTTTAAGCTGGATGTAGCATAAATATATGAACATGGAATATCAAATCTAGAAAGGCAGACAGAAGCAAATTTTTTGTTGAACAGTTATAAACAGTGTTCATAAGCTTCCTACACATTTCCTTAAAGTAATGTGCAGTAAACGCCTGTGATAAAAAATATCACAGGCATCCTAAAAACCTTTTTCATGCAAACTCATAAAATTAATTATCCTGAAATAAATGTAATGTTCTGCGAAACAGCTGTGGCAGAGCACCCTTTGGTCGTAGCTGAAGTGTTCATGTCACTGCTCAATAAAATAATTTTTCCTACATTCTTTCAGCCTGCATACCTCCATGATGCATACTGAATCGAAAGAGTGATCGGCATTGAAGTGAGAGCCGGCTCCTACTTTTTTTTTCTCGTTCATTGCTCAGCACTCTCTCTCTCTCAGTGACTCCGACCTGCTCAGAACTTTATTTTCATCGGCAGCATGGCGGCTTGTCTTCTCAGAAATAAAGTAAATCACAAAGAGGATGAACCACATGAGGCCATCCAAGCTCAGGAATTTATTTATTTGAACGACCAACCTGTAATGAGGACATATTTTGGTTACTGAGTTTGGTTCTGTTTTTGTTAGGTAGATTTGCTAGCAGTGTTTTGTTTGTTTGTTTGTGTCTTAAGAATTAAACATTTGATGAAAATATTACACAAAAGTAAAAAGGCCTGCTTTAGTAAACAGAACAAATGCATAAAATTGGAAAAATATAAAGCTCATAAAAAAAAAAAATCATAAATGCAAAAGGATTTATTAAAGTAGGAAGCATTTGTATTTGCAAAGTTAAGCTAAAACTGAACTATGAGCCGTTTGGGAGCCAAAAAGCTGAACTTCCCATTACTTCCACCCAAGTGTGCGTTCATGAGGCCGAGGAGCTAAATTCTGGCATAACATCTTTATGAACCATCAACCTATCTAGTCCTCTCACTGATAAACAACACAGCTAGACAGGCAATAGCCTCTTATCTAACTTAAAGCTTATGTTTTATTTGAAGGAATGACAGGAGTGGTAGCTTCAGCACAGACGAAGTGCAGCAGGTCCAGAGAAACTTAGCAATTGCAGAAAGTAATTTGTTTAAAACAAAAATATGGGTGTTCAAACAGATCTGATTAAACATTTGCCTAAAATTGCTCCCAAGACTTCTCAACTTTTCAACAAACTCAGCCTTACATGACTTCTACAGATACATGAAGTATTATGTTTTACTTGCCAAAAAGTAAGGTACAATACGTGTCTAGTGCTAAATTGACTTCACCATACTTGCATAAAAAATTTATTTAAAACACTCAAGTCATTTTCAGAATGTTTATACTTCACAGTAATAAGTTCTCCAAGCTTTAAAAGTTTGGGTTTCTTCTATACATGTACAGATCTCAATTAGAAGATTTCATTCATTTCTCTGTTATTCTGATAATGCATCATGCTGCTCGTCTTCCTGCTCAATGTCTCTGGAATAAAGAAAAGGTCAATTGCCTCTCCCCCAATCTGCAAACAGGCTCTGTATGTTCATTTTAGTTGTAAGTAATAATTGAAAGAGTAAATGTATACTGTCTCTGTATTTCCAAGGCTTGAGTGGTACTTTGGCACAAGTCTCCGGTTAATTTCTGCAGCTGGTAATGGAGCAGTTTCAGTTTAATGAACAGATGTTCATGCAGAGCAATGATGTTTGCCATTGCAGAAGAGCATCCCTAATAGCTGTCGGCCTTTGGAATCCATGGATGTGCTTAAGCACAGTGTGTGAGTGTTGGTGCAGACCAAAAATGTTCTCAGAGATGTATGACTAAATCTCTCCTTCCCCTGATGTGTTCACATAAGCTGCTTCATCCTACCCAAACTCAACAACATTCAGACATTTTGCACAGCAGATCATCAAACACTGCTAGAAGCCATTCACAAAGCAGACCAAAACATTAAACCTGAGTATGGATGAAAACCAGGTTTGTTCTTTAATCAGAGCTTTGAATATTAAAGAGGCCTAAGACAGTGACCCCAAAAAGTATTTGACCAGGTAAGAAATCAATTTTTTATTTTTTTTAATTTAAATGAAAATTTCCTGTCAGAAAAAAACTACTTCTCTGTTTTGGAAAATCCTTCCTGTGGCAGAAACTAAAAAAAATATATATAAATTATCTAAAGCTATTGCATCTCTGTTACAGAATGAACAAAGAAAAATTAACAATTTTATTACTGAAATACACTAGCCTGGCCATTGCTTACATATGCAATTCTGCTTGTTTCTCATCTGTCTTCAGTGCTCTGTCTGGGATTTTTCTTGTTGGGTTCGATTTCTCCACTTGAATTTCAAACAGGCCAATCAGGAACAGGAGATGTTGTGTTCAGTGACGTCAAACCAGAAACTCTGGATGTAGCAAAGCGTAGGGATTGGTTTTTACCGGACTACAAATACACGTGAAGACATAGGTTTTCACAATTTTTGCATGAAATTATGCAAAAATTGTATTACATGTATTTAGTTACATGTAAAAAGTAACTAAATAAAAGAGAAATAATTATATTAGACTTGGTTAGTGCTGTGTATTGTTAGGATTTTATGTTGTATTTCATAAATATTTTATCTGGGCTTGTCTGAGTTCTTCTTAGTGTTTCTAGTTATGTTTAATGTTTATTGCGCATAGTTATTCTTTCTTACTCTAGTTTAATTGGGTTTCTTCAGTCTAATTATTTTTTAGTGCTAGATTTATTTCCCTTCCCCCTGTGTACTTGCCCTTGCACCCTGTACATCTCTCTCTCATTCACTATTCTCAAACAGGTTTTATCTAAATCATACAGATTAAAGGCAGTTCTGTGTGTTTGAAGAAAGTTGAAAACCTTTTCTCAAATATTCTCACTAATTATTCTTCAATTAAGTAAATACTTTTTTTAAATCATTACTGATGTATAACAGGAGAAGTTTCCTCTGCTAGACAAGGTCATAGCAAGAAGAGATTGTCTGTGTTTGATGCAGTGTAAGTAAATATTTCATTTAGCTGTCTACAGGACACAAAACACACCTTCCTTACTACAATCCCAAACTAAAAGTGCGTGTGAAGTCTATTTTGTTGTTTTTGTATCCAGAACTTGATTGACTCTGGTTAAAACTTCCACTATAAACAGATCAATAGTTTTAAAAAGCATGGTGAATCTGCCATCACAGATTTTTTGTTGGTCTCTTTTGTGTTGTCAATTACAATTGTATTCAAAATGTTACAACTTTGTGCTGGTTTAAAATGTGAAGGAGACATCACAAGTTATTCAAGTGATTATAGTGTTTTCTCTTGTGTTTTACTTGAGCTTGGTAGTTTCGATGACTTCAGCCAATCCTATCTGTTGTATGCCTTAAACTTAATGCATGTAAGTTTAAGGCATACAACTTACATATGGACATATGGTCCATATGAGCAAAGTTACATGTTAAATAATACAAACAATACAGTTTTTTTGTAACGTTACTTCACATTTTGCAACTACAACTACAAAAATGTGCGGGTGTCCTTTTCCATAAATAAACAATTTAATTGTAATTCCGCTGCTTCCTTAATTAACCAAAATTTACTTGAACATACAGTGAACTGAAAAAGTATTTATCTTTGAACTTTTCACACACTACGACCACAAACATCAATATATTTTATTTGGATTTTATGTGCCTGGCCATAACCAAATAGCACAAAATATTTAAATAAAAGCCACATTAAACTTGGCTTTACTTTCTTTTTTTTTTTTACATAATATCCAAAAACCGCGGGTATTTGAATGCAGCTCAATGTCTGTTCTTTGCAAAAATGTCCAAACTCAGTCAGACTACATGGAGAGCATCTATGAATATCTGTTTAGAGTTTTACTCCTTATTCTTAATTGCACTTAGATCTAGACCATCTAAAACATGAACATTCCTTCATTTATAATAAACAACTTCAGTCTCAAGGATTTTGCAGCCTCTAACAGGTTTGCTTATAGAGCTGTCCTGTATTTACCTCCATCCACCTTTTCATTAATACCACAGCTTTCTTGTACCAATTGAAGAAAAGCACACCCATGTTTCTGCCACCCTGATGTTTCACACTGTGAATGATATGTTCGTCTAAGTGTATCGTTAAGGGCCCAGCATGATCGGCTGAAGTCGATCATGCTGGGCCAAGCATGCATGTCAACAAGCATGCTTGGCTGCTTGTTGACAGCTGTCAACAAGCAGCCAAATATATATGTATAGAGGTGGCAAACATAGTCTAAATTTAAAGTTAATAATGTCTATTTTTCTTAAACACATGCTTTGTTTTCTCAAAAAATGACCAAGGATTTAATTGTGACTCATCCCTAAATAAGCAGATTTTGTTAGTCCAGCGTTAGTTTTGCTACATGCTGTTCTTACATTCAGCAAAAACTTCAGGGGGCATTTCTATCTTATACCTCTTCCTCTGACATCAAGGATAATGGCCTCCGTCAGGCTTTTAAAGGTTGAGCCAACAACCTCTCTGTCATCTCTTATATCAGCCTGTATTTTCATAACCTTGTCACTTTTATTGTGGCATAAATTGGTGTAAGGTCAGCAGTATCCTGGCAGCGTGCATAGTAACAGGCCATGAGGTTAATTAAAAAGATGTCCATAACAACCTTTTACATCCTGATGCAAAAGCACTGCAATTACCACAAAGATACTCATACAAAGACACACACATCCTTTTGCTAACCGAAGAATAAATTGATTGTGAAAGTGTCAATGTGCACCACTGCCAAGTATTGAACATTAAACCTATTGCAGCATGTAGTAGAGCCCACCACGAATGTGTGCTCCCTCTTTCTTAGCAGTTTTGTCTGCCACTCCGAGTTATGCTCACCTCCCAGTAATGGTTCCTCCAGGCTTGAAATTAAAACAATTTACCCCATTCTGTGGCACGTATTGGTGTTGAAATCCAACTCGTTGCACCACTCCTTGCTCCTGATGAGGCCACACGACAGAGCAAGCAAAGGACGTTGGAGAATATAAAAGATGTCAGCTTACATCACCAAGTAGTGTTGTGTGAAATGACTTTAGCCCAACATTGTTAACGGTGAGCAGGCTACTCCCGCCATGTTCGATAAAAGCAAATAAAAGGCCAGATAAAGCTCTGATGGAATGTGTGTGTGTATATGCTTGGGCCTCTGTGTCTTTGGATGCACGTAGATTAAGCTTGCTATCTAATTCTTGCCCTCTATTACAGGCAGTGCTAAGCATCAAAGACACCCTCTCCTCCATTTACCTTTGAAGAATTTCTACTTCTGTGCATCTTGTGTTCTTTGATGCCATCACTCTACTAACCATTATCCAATCTGACATTACCTTTGCGAAAGATGCATCACAAAATACAGCTTTTGAAGAAGCTATGTAAAACAGAATACACGTATCCTTTAATTGTCTCACACTTGCACAATTCAAATGTACCCGCAGCAAGTTAAGGTCAAAGGGATACATGTAATTTCACACAAAAGTCTCAAAAGACTTGAGACTGGAGAAGTCTCAAACAAGAGACTGCCAAGTTTGCAAGGGGCATACTACACAGCTATTAAAGATCGCAATTCATTTTTTCTTTCTTAAAGGAAAAAGTGTACCATATGTGCATGAATGTTTATAGATAAACACAATGACAAAAAGTGAAAAAATAGAAAACCTGTGAAAATAGCAGCCAGAATGTTATTTTAATGTAAAATGTGCCTCAGTCTCAACTGCAAAAGAAAAAAAAAGTTGTGAAGATGCTCTCTGTAGCTGGCAAACATTTGTAATTATCCCAAGTGTACGAGGTCCTGAACTGATATGGGCTGAAAGCCAGTCAGAAAGGACAAAGCCATTATCCCTGAACCAACTTAGAAAGAGGAGTAGGCCTTAATTTTTGGAGATTTGTCCATTGTTCTGATAAAAGTCGACTGGTAGAGTTTGGCTAATGACCAACGATACATATGAAAGGGGACAAAGATGAGGACCCCTTACCAATAGTTTAATACAGCGGTGACAGCATAAGTTGTGAGATAGAAGGGACTGGTCCACAATCTGTGTCATCATAGCACAACAACATTATAGAGGGCAACTTCTCAATAGTTCCTCTTGTGTTTTTTTCAATGGTGTTTTGTATTGATCCGCGCTACTGATGGAAATTAATTGAAAATCTAATTCATTTTCAATGTATCATATGGGAAAATCATATTAAAATATACAATTCCCTTTTCCATCATGATGCAGTACAAGTCTGATTTTAGAGTACACAGTGTGAGTCTATAGAATGTAATTTAACATGATATAGTAACCAACAGGTTATCATACGCAACTGGCTGCGCTTAATAAAACAGCCTAAATTCTGAGCAGTGACAGAGCCTGATAAAAAAGGAAGTGATAGAAAGTGAAAAGCCAGAAAAAAAAAAAAAACCAATAGAAATTCTTTTCATTAAAACATTTTTACGGTAGTTTTTTCTGGTGACCACGTGCTTTCTAATTAGCTGTAGCACAGTTAATTGTAATGATGTCTCTAAATCATCAAGAAATCATCAATTTACCAGACAGAGAGCTCACTTAACTTCGTCTTTTCCCAACAGGAAAGTGATTTTAAATAAAAACAAGAAAATTGTGTAACTGAATTCTTGAAATGCAGAGTGATGAATAAAAATGTGCTGAACAGGCTAAGTTTGTTTAATTATAAAACAAACAAAATATTTAACTACGCAATTGAAAAACATTATTTTGTGATCAAAATGACATTGTGCTCTTAGAACACAGAGCCTCCTATAAAGCCCATGTCCTGCTAAATGAAATGAGTAGAATTAACTTCAACTACTTCTCAGTTGGTCTTAATATAACATGTACAAGCCCTCACAACTAAATAATGACATTACTCAAAAGGCCAACCAAGCCAACTAAATAGGGCTTGGTTGGCCTATTTAGTTGGCTAAAATTGTAGCCATTTACTTAAGATGCAAGCCAGATCGACTGTGGGCTGGATAGATTGAACTGGACTCTGGCAAGGGTCCTTGACTTTCCTGTGGGGTGTTAGATTAGGTGAACTGACATGATACCCCAATCCTGGGGATCCTCTGGGTCCTGAACACTGTGGAGTGCCATTCACCATCAAGCTGTCTGGGGCCTCTTTGGAGAGTTTCACTCATCTTTGCTGGGCAGCCTTACTGCCAGGTTCCCATTTACTGGGGTGACCAGATTCTGGGATCACTGAGGGATGTGGTAGTCAGGCTAAGCAACTGGGCTCTATGCTGTGCATGTCTCACTGTGCCTCTTTGGCGTTTGTATGAACTGCGAGTAATTTTAGAGTTAGGGTGTTTATTTGGGTGTTTTTATTTCTGTAGTTTGCTTACTGTTATTTTATTGTGTCCGATTTTAAATGGAGGAAGGGAGTTACAGGCTTCAACAATCTGGCGGCATGTGGAGACAACAGCCAGGTATTTTAAGAGCTGGATAACGTGCTACAGCTGATGCCAGAAATAAACACACACTGAGGTGTATTTCTGTGATTAAAATGTAAAAGCCAGACAGTAAAAGGGAAAACTGCTCAGGAAGAGATAGGAGCCATAAAAAGACTACCTCCCCCTTCCTTAGTGCCCAGGAGGACATAACTGGGACAGAGAATTTTTTTTTTTCCCCCATCTGTGCTAACATTTTATTTTAGTGAATCCCTTTAATAATTTTTGGTAAAAAAAAAAAAAAAAAAAAAAAAAAAAATAATAATAATAATAATAATAATAATAATGCTCATAATTTAACGTTTTTCAGGAATTGGCTCAGCCCTTTATTTTTTTAAAAGGTTTTGTTGGCCCTACAGGCCTTTATGTGACAGTTGTGAAACATGAAAGTGGGTTGTGAGAGAGTGGGAAGACGTGCAGCAAAGGTCATGAGGCTGGGACTCAAGCCTGTGACGACCGCGTCGATGACTACGGCCTGCACAACACAAGGGTCACACCTATAATCAAAGAGTCTCTTAATCTGATAGAATATCACTATTTTATCAGAAGAGCTAGACATTATCTAACATCAGTGTGGGAACTCAAAATGCACTTCTGGTGGAAAGCTCTCTCAGATGAGTTGAAGCTGTCTTAGCTGGGCCAACACTCAAGGGTAAGTCTGTGAACCGAATCCAGATGAGCAAATACTTCTGGTAACATAGTGTATTTAATTCCCAACTCACCTGTAACATTCCCCTGACGTTTACAGGTTGCGCTTCTGTGGGAATCCTTATAATTTCCTGCTGAATGAAAAACATTTCACTGGATGAAAAAAAGCTGTTTTAAGCTTTTTAAGTGCTTCTTTATTCTGGTATGCAGAAGGAAAATATGAGAATAGTCAGGCATAATTCACAGTCTCACCAAATTCCCAGACTTGTCTGGCAGGCGAGACTTGAATGTTAATTTTCAGCATGTGCTTCAGCGTAATGCAGCGATGCTTGGAGCCTGTGGAGTCCATTTACAGAGCCTATGCCTGGGTACAGAAGTGGTTTGCCAAGGGAACAGTGAAAAAAAGTCTAAAAGGAAAAGGCTAGAGAGCCTTTTTTTCTTTTGCCTCTTGTGTTTTATTAATCTACTGGCTTGTTATACATTCATCTAAGTGCTTTATCTGCCCGTCATTGCTCGCTCACTTCACACCTACTGCGGCAAACATCACATCTCCCTCTACAATGTGCGTGCCTGTCTGCTTTGCTGGATAACTCGTTCAGCCTTGCAAGAACTGCTATATAATTGACCTTCTTTAAAAAAAACAATAAGAAGATGACACAATAAGACAGAAGTCTCTTTTATCAAACATTCTCTCAGAATAAACTTTCACATTAAGATCTCCCATTTTGCTTCTTGCTTCTCTCTTTTGGTTATGCATTAGAACCAGTGCTTTGACTCATTATCCTTTCCCCTTTAGACTCTTGATTCTTCAACAGACCCCTCTTCACATAGCTTTGCGTGTGATCAATGATAGCTTAAGCTCTGAGATCAGTGCCTCCTTCACTGATCATGAAAAATCAGTTCCCTCTCTGGCCGTTTTCAGTAAGCTCTAAAGCTCACTTTGGAAAAGTTGTATTTTTTTCCTGTTAGTTACTTTGTTTTATAGACACATTTCAACCCTGTGTGATTAATTTTGATGATGGAGGTAGCCCTAGTGTATTTATTTCACATTGGGAAGAAAAAGATTTAAAATGAGAAGTCTAAATATAGGAACCGATGATGTAACAGACATTTTTAGTTATTAACATTACACTTTTGCAAGCTAAAATTAAACACAGCTGCCAGGTCATTCACCTGGAAACTCTCAGGAGAACCAGTGATAAGCAAAGCCCTATGGGCCCTTCAAGTGAACCCCACTCATGTCATATGAAACAGATGACTGCAGGATGGTGCTACACTAATGAAAGAGCCGTGCTGCATTTCAGATATCCGTCACCCTGACAGTTTTCATCCCTGTCGAAGACTTATTAAACTTTTCCTATCATTTTTTTGTGAGCTTTCGAGTCACCTCCATTACTATGATCAAGGCCAGCTGAGCGAGCAGATTTTGCTAAACTTAATGTCTTCAAAGCAGAAAGTAGAGCAACTTTATCATCTGCTTAAGTAACTTAAAAACACAATTTTGCATTCACATGTTTTGCTAAACTCATAATAATGTTATAGCAGTGCCCTGTTTCTTATACAAAATATAGCCTCTGATTCCTTTTATCACTGTCTTTAAGCCATCTCAGTAATTATAATTATGAAATAATCCCACAAATATACTCTATTGCAATCTGAAGTTGGAA
The DNA here is from genome assembly GCA_903067055.1 of Poeciliopsis paucimaculata. Lineage (NCBI taxonomy): Eukaryota > Metazoa > Chordata > Actinopteri > Cyprinodontiformes > Poeciliidae > Poeciliopsis > Poeciliopsis paucimaculata. The sequence goes on along the minus strand of CAEGAD010046949.1, from coordinate 11,097 downwards.
TTTTTGCTTCTGGACTATGATTAAAGAAGCTCGCAGCGGGAGGTTTCTTCAAACAAGCGGTTGGGGTTTCATAATGATTCACACTGCTATACAATACCAGTGTTTTCAATTTGTGCCAAAACTAGGGCTAACATTTTATGCTTTTCCATACGCTGCAGGTATTTCTGCAGGCTCAAAGCCCATAGAAGAATATTTCATGCTATTTTATGTCTATTCAAAATGGTTTATCCAAGATTGTCTGGAATAAAATACTGCTAATATAGTTTGTATTTTCCTATGTTTTCTTTCTAAAGTATTTTTATGGAGGAAAAACAATAATTTTTAGAAAGGTAAAACCGGTAGCATAGCATCTTGGGTATTATCATTGTTTCTTCTTTTAAGCACATGGCATCAGAATAAGAAAAGCTTTGTACACAGTTCATTAACAACATGGTGATATTAGTTTAGTGAAAATCTAATTATTACAAGTAATTGTTAAAACCAGGTGGTCTTTTTGTGAAGCACATGATATTATAATTTTATATATTATCATATTTACTCCATTGTGATTCAAGTTCTTAAAAAAATAAATTAAATACATAGTAATAATTTTGCTATTGCATTGGCACAGCCCTATTATTACATTTTCACTAAGTGACCTTTTAATATCAGGTGATTGCATTGTAATAATTTTTGTAAGTACGGAATACTACCCAAATTTTAAACCATTACTATTAAATAATTATGCCATTGCAAATTTACTACAAGCTGATATTAGTGGGAAATTAATATCAGGTTTAAAAATTTAATAATCAAATTACAACAATGAGCCAAAACTGAGCATAATTGACTGATGACAGCAAAATGCTTCAAACACAAGCCTTGGTATGTTTCAATGCCTTGAGATCCCCCAGATTTAGTTGGAGTACGTCTGGAGTTTCCCCCCTGCACCCAATCTTAGACAGAAGACAACTGATGGAAGTCTTAATCTGTATCAACAGGCATTAGTGCTATGTAGTTAAGGTATGAGGCAATATCGCAGCATTACCCTTCAAGAAGTTAAGTTGTTGTTTTTTTTAAGACAAAACAGGCTAAGAGGTTCTGGTATGTTCTTTGATCCAGACCCACTAGGCTCCAGCCACACTCATTACAGACCTTGAATTATTTTAAATGGTTCTGATTTTTAACAAATGTTTTATCAAATAATACATTTTTCGAAAAAGTTCATTCTTTTTCTAAAGATTTTTCTAAAAATACATGTACATATATTTGTTTCATATATGTACATGTAGCAAAGTAATTTTAGATTTCAATAATACTAATGTACTGCTTCTGTGGATTTATCAATTCTTAATGCAACTCTGCATCTGTTATCTGATGGTATAAACAAGTGAAACAAGTTATTTCTTAGATGTAGCATGTAAAATGTTATATTCACAATGTTTTATGATTTATTTTCTCTGTGATGTAACATCATACTCACTTTGGTGAGGGTGTAAAATATTAAGCAACCTTAAAAAAGTTTAGTTTTCAATCTATGTTGCAGATTTTGGAGCATATATGAGAAAGGGAACAAAAACACAAATTATAATAAACACTGACTTCTGGATGTTTTGTAAGAAATGTATAGATATGTGTAGTTTCATTGGGCAGCTCTCACAGTTGTAGAATGTCCTCACCTTCGCAAATCATTGATTTCTCATACATGGGAGACCAACGCTGCCCTTTCTCCATCCCATCTCCCAGCACTAACACGCACCACTGACACATGTCAAGCTTTAGTCACAGGGTGGGCAGAGTGGAAGAGAACAGAGCGCAGCATGGACTGGGTGATAAAACTATGGCAGCTCTACATGAGAATCATTGATTCACAGTAGGGTTCTCACAGACTGCGGTTACACTCTTCTGGAGTGTAACCTTGGGGAGCACATGCTGACAAACCTGCTATAAAGGGAGCATGCTAAAGATATGGAAGGCATTTCTAGTATTGAAAGGTTTTTGTGAATAATATGTATATTAAGTACATGTGCAGGTTGATTTAATTTTGAATGATGTCACTATCACTGCTTTTTCTATACCTGCAGATTGCTTGGCCATCTGGGGTTGACTCTTCTAAATCCTTAGCTCAGAGAACAGACTATAAAATAATGTTGTTAATTTAAAAATCACTGAATGGCTTAGCACCAAAAAACATAAAAGATCTGTTGTTGTGTCAACCTTCCAGGCCTCTCAGATCTTCTGGTTCTGCTGTATTCTCTGAAACCAGAACCAAACGTAGAGAGGCAGCATTCAGCTTGGACTGGGTGATAAAACCATGGGAGTTCTACATGAGAATCATTGATTCACAGTAGGGTAGTATGCACTACAAATCTGGAACAAACTTCCAGAAAAACTCAAAACAGCAAAACATTGATTTCCTTTAAATCTAGACTAAAGACCCACTTGTTTAGAGTTGCTTTTGAACCATAATAAATGAAACACTGACCAACATTTTGATGTGTAATCCTGGTACTTGGCAAAATGTACTGTTTACTGGTTTTCTCAATTGTTGACTTTGGGTTTTATAACTTTGTCTTTATGTGTTTTTATAACGCAAAGCACTTTGTACTGCCTTGTTTCTGAAATTTATTATACAAATAAAATTGGATGGTTGATAGTTCAGAGCACCATAAACAGAATGAGTGCCCAAGAACGATAAAAAAGAAAGTGAGTGGTTGAATTAATAAGAAAATTGGTGAATTCTACCCTCCTGTTGGAGTCGCTTCAAGCAACTCTTCACAAAAGTATAGGGGGAAGTGTAATTTTACGTCACAAGAGTGTTTACCAATGCAGTACTGGACCTGTAATTCAAAAACAGAAGTAGTTCAGGATCTATTTTCAATCCATAACATCTGACTCATAAATATTCTGTTATCCTGGAATCTTACCAGCATCCCATTCATCCATCTATCCACACTGTATGTTTACTTAAAAGGAAATATCAACACAAAGAGTGAAACTGGAATGACAGCCTAAGCGAACAGCCTTTATCTTGTCTCTACCATGACGGTGACTCACGTTTTGTGAAATACGCCTTGACATTTTTATTTTATAGACGCCTGTGTCTGTTGTGTTAAATCATAGGGAACACAAATTAACTTGTTTTGCCTTCAGTGTTCAGGGATATAATTGATGTGTAATTTAGGTCATGATTGGCTTCAGTTGTTGTTTCTGTATTCTTAATGTGTGGAACCCAACATACCATGTGTTGTTTGTAAAATGTGACATAATTAGTTTGTTGATGCACAGAGACAGAAGTGCGAGGATGTAATGGCTACACTGTGAAAAATATGACCTAATTTATTTCCTGTTGCATATACATGACTGTGATCATTATCAATTTAAAATACAGACCGGTCATTCTAAACCAATGGGAGACCTGAAGTGGTTGTTGTGTTGTTTACTGTAGGACATTGAGAAGGACTGTAGTGACTTGCAACAGTAGTGAATTCTTTAACTCTGTAACATTTCGCAACATTACAACTTCAAACTCCAGTATATTCTGGGATGTTATAAAATTTTATTAGTATAGCACTTTAAAATAGTAACGACTGAACAAAAGTGAATTTGATTAGCGCAGTAATACTACATAGGCTAAAATAAAAACAGATAAAACCCAAACAATATGACATTAGCAAAAATATAACGATATATGGCTTAAAAATGTCCTCCTGTGTTTAATGTGTTAGTACTTTGTAAGAGAACAGCCAGTAAGTTTGTATAGATTTTGGGGCTTGTGGAAGCAAATAAATGCATGTTACTTTAGATTAGTCTTATTACACCTCTAAAAATCCAGGCTCAATATTACATAAAAATGCCATATATCTACTTACTACCATATGGACTGCTATACTGATGATGCGAAACTGTAAAAGCAATTACTCTTTCATAAGCATAACAGAAATGAACCTCATAGCACTTTACATAAAATTGATACAATTTAATTCAATTTAAAATATTTTAACAGCTTGTTTAACTGCACTACAAAGCAGCTGTTTGTCCTCTAAAACATGTCTTGTATTTTTTGCTCAGGGCTTTCGTTGAGAACCGACAGCACCACTCTAGTTTAATGTATTTTAGATGTATTGGGTGTCTCTTTTCATGCACATGTGCTCAATTCAGCAAGGAAGTGTCTGCTCAGTGAAAAACGCTCTTTGGAGTCTTGTCATTGGGTGACTTGGCTTATGAAGGAACAAAACTGAGCTGGAAAGAAACTGATGAATGAACATCAGAGGGCAGGAAAGAAGCTAGCATAGAGGCTGTCTGGTTTTAGTGTGGATGTCTATTCTGCAATTTTTAAATTGCATTTCTTTGGCATTTTTATACTAATGTAAATGTCAAGATGTCACTCCTTGCTGGTCAGGTTTTGCCATGCCAGTTCATGTCTAGTTTCATCGTTGATTCTTTAGCCCTGATGATTCTTTTTTTTCCCCCCTTTGCATTACTGCTGTCTGGTGTTTTGGTTTTCTTATTCATCCTCAGTTTCATTTGTGCTATTTTGTTTTGCTCTTCATTTCCTTGTTTAGTTCGTGTTATGTTTTTCTTAGTGTTACGCTGCTTGTGTATTTGTATTTATTCTTTTAAATTGTTTCAGTTCAGCTAATTGTTCCAGCAATCAAGCCAATTAAACCCACCTGTGTTCCCCCCTGGTAGTTATGCCAATCACCTGTTTCTCAGCTATTCAAGTTCCTGGCTTTTCTTTGGATTCTCCCTTCTCTTTAGCTGTTGGGAACTACCATGACAGTAAAACCTTGAAGTTGCATGAATGTGTTACTGGAAAGACCATTACAAACTTCACAAATGCAAACCCTGTGATCCTTTATTTGGACAGACTGTGGAAAAGAGCACATTGCAAAACATTCCTGTCAAAATCAGTCATGATCAAATATAAAATTCTCCAACAGTTTTGTCTCAACCAGCATCTGATGGCATGAACATGCACCGAATGGGAATAACAGAAATCACATAAAACTAAGTGAATCTGGCAATATCAAAAATGTAGTACAGCACAGGAGGTCCTGTGTTTTTAAAATTCATCACCTGACACCTGTACTTCCATACAGTATTTGGACATGGGGAATTTATTATCAGATAATGATAATAAACCTGACAAAATGTTCCTGAAGTTCAATTCCACCTCGGTTAGGTGGAACAAAGACAAAGGCCCCTTAAAGACTTAGTCACTGCCAAGTTTCAATTCTGCTACTGAACCACCACAAAATTGTACTGTGAGTGATAGCTGTTGAAGTACAGGCAAAATATAAATGATAAAACTGTAATTAGCTAGACTAATAGAGATTTTTTGCTGACTGATGTGATATTGCTTTATACCATGTCTTAAAGTATGTATACCATAATTCATCATATTAGAAGAAGAACCATATCTAACTGCAAATGCAACTGAAAGTTTGTGGGATATGTCTACCAGCGTTTAACATCTACAAGTTAAAATGTGTGGCCCATCTGTCTTGGCAAAATAGCACAAGCTCAATGTTTTGACACACATCCTCAAGTGGATTTTACATCTGGACTTTGACTGGCTCATTCTAATACATGAATATGCATTGACCTGAACCAATCCCTTGCAGTTCAGGGTGGTTGTCCTGCCTATACAAGCAGTCTCAAGTCTTTCAGCCTGTAACAGCTTTTCTTATTGGACTGACCTGTTGTTGGTTCAGTCAGCTTTCCATTCAACCCTCAGGAGTTTCCTTGTGCTTGCTTGCATACTTGCAGTCTTTTACATGGCTTGTAAGAAACTTGAAAATGTATTTTCCAAATAAAACAAATTAAGTTTTGTAGCTATAAAGTAGCTAAAATTATTCAGATGTTGAAGGACAATAATTTTGCAAGACACTGTCTGTAATGTATGTGCATTTTTTTCTGCAAAACACTGCTTGCCAACTGCAGAAATCGTGTGCACATGGCCACAGTAGTAGTGCCATGTGCTGTCCCTTTTTTACAGTCCATGTCTTGATAACCCATGCATGCTATGCTATTTAAGTGGTGCATTCATTTTTGATACAAAACTATTTTTCTAAATGTTAAACATTTTCAAGAAGAAAGATAAAGCTAGGATGCTTACCTCATCCTGTGATGATATAGTGTCTTTGTCCTGCTTTTATCACTATGATGATGACAGCTCTATCTGTTCATTACCAAATTTTGGAAGGGAGTTTGCTGACCGAGCCCAACATCCCACAGGGCCTGGCCACAATAGCTTACTGTTATCAATCTCTCCATACTCATGCCAGCACTTGTTTCCATCACAGCTAACTGTGTCATAAACACAGAAAAAAAAGCAGCTGCAAGAAAGCACAGTTTATGCAAAGAGTGGAAACGTATTTCATATTGTCTCATGCAAGGCTTACACTTGCTCTAAAAACAGACATCTCAACAGTGTTTCTCACTAATCCCTATTAACCTCTTCAGAGAACAGAGCACAAGTTCACAGTCTTGGCCACTTAAATCTGAGAATGACCTTAGTTTGTGCTTCTAAGTGTAGTGTTTTTGCTGCAGCTTGGCAGCAAACACACAAGGGGTTTTGCATTTTTTAAACGTCTCAATTAATAATCTCACAGTAATTACGTTTGGGTAAAAAGCCCTATTCTATACTTTCCCCGCACAGTGTAATTTTATAGCACAATCAAGTAACTACTATTTTCAGTTGTGATAAAATGTTGTATGTATCAAACTAACTTTGTAATTTGATGTCTTGAAATTGGCCTCTCTGTAAAAAGCTCTTACTCTAACACTCCACTTTCAGCATGTCATCACAACATTGCTTTAAAAGGAGTATATTATAAAGAATTTGTGGGAAAATACTAATATGGGAGGACAGTGGGTAAGAGGGATAAAATACGGAAGAAAAACATTTAAGACAACAAACCCGTGTGGTAGACCCTTGTGTTTACTAGATTTTATGTAAAACAAAATCAGAAAACTCAATTTGCAAAGTCCTGGGATTCTGTCAGAAAGGAACAAAAGTGAGGCAAACCAGATAATCCAGAGCTTGTAATGCAATTTACAATGAAATGTACCAAAAAAAGGAAGATTATGCAACTTCCAAAGCAAAGTTGACTAGGGATTCTTTTGTATAAACCCTTCCTATCTACTAGACATCCAAGTTGACCAACTAACTAACCTGGTTTGACATTACAAAGAAAATATATAGATTTCATAGATTATAACGTGTGCGCATTGCCAGAAATCAAAGTAAATAAATAATTCTTCCTTTAGAATCTGCCATCAATTTCAAGTGTTTGTATCAGTTCCTATAACGGATTTATCCTGAAACTCTATTGTAAAATGTGTTCAGCAGAGTAGAAATAAAGTATTGATAACCTTGACCAATTTAAGATGAGCACAGAGGAGGTAAAACACTTATTACTCCCTTGCTCAGCTATGACTCACATTGGTAATGTTGCATTAATGTCTTAAACACAGCATGGGTCGGCTTTTCTTCAAAGTACTATTAGCAGCACTTATCTTTTTAATTGTGCAGTTTAAATGATCATTTAAAGAACAACTACACAACTTCTACTTCCAGTGCACTTACTGCACAGAACTTTCTAGGGCAGTTAGGTGGTCATGTTGGACAATATAGGTAACAAATCATTTGCTGTAAAGGTTGTTTAATTTGATACATTTTTAGAAAGATTTTAGTGTCCAAACAAAGCCAGGCGCAGTCATATTATATGTTGCTCTTTTCATAGCAGTAAGTAATGAAGAATAGAAATAAATGCAATACAGGAAGGTTATTTTTTGCCAGAAGACCTCCTTGGAGGTAAATTTAATAAATATTGTTACAGTAAAACAACCGTATTGAGACTCCACACTATGTATCGAAACAGAAATGAAAACTTGTTTTTGTCAGCCCTACCCTCCTCTAGCTTTCTAGATTTACCCTATTTTTTCAATCCATCATTGAATTTAGTTTTTGTTGCTTTCACAAAGGGTTTAAATCAATGTCTTTGCACTGCAGCTCTCACAGATATGTTTTTCTACAGAATAACTTGGGGTCAATACATTTTATGGTATGTAAGGGAAAGCTATGCAAATTACAAACACATTTGATGAGCCAAGCTTTTTCATTCATAAAACAAAACCTTTAAAAATCAATGGAAGTCCTTTGTTGAAACACAGACAACTGAAAGATTATGATATCTGTTATGTGCCAGCTATTCTGTTCTAAAATAATTTTGTTCATCTTTCAAGAACTCTGTTAATTTCTGCAAATCATTCATTAGATTTTGGGCAAGATTTTAGATAATCAAAAGTTTTGCTGTCAGTATCTGTCAGTCCAAGAACTGGTTTTCATTTCTGTCTTCTTTCTGCGGTGTTTAGGTATGTTGTGAGGTCAGATTAAATCCTAGTTCTTAGTTTTAAGAGAAGTATTCTGAACAAATTTGGAATACTTACTTTTATCCACTTTTCTATCTTGAAAAAAACTGACTCTTTCAAGTATACTAGTCAAATGTTGAGGACCCTCTGTATCCAACTATCTTTATCACTTCTTTGGTGCCATTTAATCATTCTATTTAAATCAAAACTGTTTAAGTAATTACAAGATAAAATGAAAAAGCAAACATACAGTTGATCTAATTGTAAGTGCATCACATGTTCTTGATGGGTCTGGTGTACCCATCAAAAACATGTCTGGCAGACTTGCATTATGGTTGATGACTTGTTACCGAAATCATGAAGAAATGACTCTCACCAAGTGTATAATGTTAACTTTTAACTTTTTAAGAAAATCTATGTTTTTTACACATTTGCCAAAACGGTCACTATGTTGTGACAGAATAATGCGAGAGAGATGATCTGTGAAAAAAATTGAGGCCATTTTCCTTTTCCCTCTGGACCTGCTCTCATCTGTACAAATACACTACTCTGTCAGAAACAACCTATCAGAGATAGGAGGAGAGTCTTAGTCCTGTCAATTACCGTTGTGTACGCGCAGCTCACATGCTTTCATGATGCAGCCTGAAAGTTGCGTTTATAAAAACTTAATATACAATGTCGTGACTGTTTGTTAAGTGACAAACTGTGAAAAGATTATTCTCCTCCACCTCCTTCTTGAGCTATGCTGTCTGAAGCAATGTACCGATTCTGAACAAAAACAACCAATCAGAGCCAGAAGGAGAATTTTAATGCCACTTTAACTAATGTACTTGCTGTAAATGCCAGAAAAATACCTGCAAGGTTAGAAAAGAAAACAGAGAGGTGAAATATGAAAACACTTTGTAAGTAAGTCATCGCTGTAAGTGTCACAAGCTGCAGTAAGTTGCAGTGTTAAGGTATTAAACAAAAATTCATATGTAGAGGAACTCGTCAGTGTGCTACATAAGCAGACATTGTTTTTATAATTAAATAGAATTCAGATGTTGTTTATGCTTAGCATTGATCGAAAATTAGACAAAAGATCTATTGTCTAATTTGTTGTACCAATTGTAACAGTTGTAAAAGGGAACAATAATGTCACATTGGAATCAGGATTTGTGTCAGTTTATTCCTATAAGACAGTGTGGGACACTCAACCATAGGGTATGGTACACAGTCAGGCAGATCCCAGCAGTTCAGTTAGGCAGCTTCTCTCTTTTTATATTAACAATAAATGGAATAAAGAAAAACAAAATCATGTACAAATCAGCATCAAAAAAATATGTTAATATATAATGAAAAATCATATAAATAAAAATAAAAATCCTAATACAAAACTCAAGATTCTTATTTTATGTAAAAGAATGCATAAAGGACCTATTCTGTAATAAAGCAATTAAATTAAAAGATACAAAACTACAACAGAAAACTGTGTATTCATCAGATACTTGTAAGACAGCGTGGTACACACTCAACCATCGGGTGTGGTACACACAGTCAGTGAGATCCCTGTGGCCCAAAAGACACATTTTGGAGGGAAAACTTCATACAAACTTAACAATTTAAGTTTAACAAAACCCAAAGTTTTTAAAACACTTAAAGATAGTTAACATTTTGGCATAACAAAAAAACTGTGAGAACTATTTTTAATGTTATAAACATTACTAAGAGTGAGGGGTAGCATTAGCACACAGCTTACCAGCAGCTCAGTTAGGCAGCTTCAGCCTGGCTGCTGAATCTATGTCACAGAACCTTGCTTTGTGCAACACTAATAACCGTCCTCCCACAACAATATTTAGGAACCAAAAATAAAAGCAGTATAAAACAGAAATAGCCTGCTGCAGTGCAAAGGCGATAACAGACATGTCAATTCAACAAAAATGTGTTTTGAGAAAGTTCATAAGAAAAACAAACAATAAATAAAATTAACTCAGCTGCACAATACAAACACAACAGTGAAACACAGTTTTACATGATTTCCATGAGGCCATCGGATTACTTCGGTTTTAAATTGACAGCAGATGAATAAATTTGAGGCTCAGCTGTGTCTGATGGATTAAGACTTTTAAAAGGTGTGCACAGTGGAGATTCAAACTAGCTTTTACTAATTGTATCCTTTGTTTTGAGGACATAATCATCAAGCTGTTCTAAGCCTTCTGTTTTAAAACAGAGCTTCTAACAAAAAGTGTGGTTTGTGGGGAGCTGAATTTATGACACAATTATAGCTGCACTCTCAATTTCCCAAACTCAGTTCAGCAAATTTGTTGACAGTGTTGATTCATTTATAATTCTATTCAATTACTGCAACTTGCAACTAAAGCGGACAGCTGAATAAGAATGACCTATATCTTATGAAATACAATTAAAGTTACTATTTATGAAAAATAGTCATTCATTAGGTGAGCTAATCACAGAATAGCATGAATTGTTTTTTGTTTGTTTATTTTATTTGGGACATTAAGTTAACTATTATTAAAATAACTCATATTTATTCCCATTAGAAAAACTCGGTTATTGAGTTTTGTAATATAATATGATGAGACCTTTGAATATTTGTACTCAATTTGACTGAATAATAACTAAACACGTTGATAACTGAGGTTTTTATTTTATTTTATTAACATCAGCTCTGCCCAAAGCCAAACTGACTGCAGGGCCCACAACCATACCAGTAGGGGGCAGTGTGACACTGAGCTGCTC
>CAEGAD010046941.1:0-10092 GCA_903067055.1 Poeciliopsis paucimaculata | reverse complement strand
GTCGGCTTTGTTGAAAAAGTTTTGCCTGTTTTTTTGCCATGCCGCATATTATTAAATTGTAAATACTAAGATTTATAATGATGGTAAAAAAACTGAAATCATAAAAAAAAAAAAAAAAAAAAAAAAAAATCAAAAACATCAAGATGTGGCCATTGGAATGCTGGCACTATGCAAACAAGATTAGGGAGAAAACAAGTTTCAAGTTTCAAAAGAATTGTCTCCAGATCTGATCGGCTGCCTGGGGATGTTCACAAAAGCTTTTCATTTGTATTATTTGCAATAAGTCCACACTCTGTTTCGACTATCAACAGGTATGACTAGGAAGGTATCTTATAGATATCTTAAGATATCTAATTAGAAATATATATTTAGAAGTTTCCATCTCTTGTTCCATTTTCCAATCAGTGTTTGTGTTTAGCTGGCTGATGCATCTACTAGATGCAGTCAGTCATCCACATTCATTGTGGAATGCATTATAATATTTATGTCTTGCACAACTTTTACCCTGACAGCAAAAGTTTTCTGTTATCTGGGCCAAATATAGTGAGAACCAGTGGACCAGTGAACAAACCTGGGCCTTTTTATTGTACCAACAGGGCGATGCGATGGCGATGTTAGGTAGCCACGTGTTTCTTCCAAACTTTCATCTTATTGGCTGAAATCAATAACAAAAATGTGTAAATGGCCATTCCAAGACGGTGTGTTAATCAGCTGTGAGTTTCCCCCACATCCCAAAGGTCAGATTTACTCCATAAACCAGCTGAATTCAAACACAAAATGTACCATTCAAAAACCTCCTAAACTGCTCTCTATCACATGGAGTGGTTTCTTCATGACGTTCTCATGACGCGTCACAAAGTGTGGTTTATTTATATACACTTGGATGAGTTGTGAACTGAGCATAGATGAGGCAGAGCAAGAGTTCAGAGTTGACTTCGTGCCACAACATGTACAGAGAGAAAGATTGTGAAATTGAAACGTACACACCACAAATTTGTGGTTTTTTCCCCCATATGTACATACTCTCATGTCAATCTCACTGTGTTTGCCGGTTGGTGGCATCAAAATAATGCCATAATAGTGCAGTGTTTGAGGACAACATCAGAAAATGTGATTGTCTTTAAACACTAGAAAAAGATGAAACACCCACATCCCTTATGGGCATGTTGTTATGAAAATACATGTCTGTACAGATCAGAAATGAGAAGACACAATTAAACTTGTGTCATACGTGTCACCTTTGTAAAAAAAAATAAAAATATTTTTTTTAGCAAGATATTTCTAAATATCTTTCTAATATCTATCTTTAGTTCTCTCTGGTTAGCCAGAGAGAACAGAGACACAATGACCAAGACTTCTGCAGTAATGTTGTTTGGCAGCTCCGTCCAATATTACTTTGAACATATATATTATATAACTGTAACATTCCACAACAATGACTTCATAACTTCTGTGAAGCAGAAAGCTAGTTTGAGGATGCCTTGCTGCAGTAGGACTACAGAATCAGCCACATATTACAACTGTAAATAAGTAGCTTTATGTTTCGCCTCCAACATAAAGCTACTTATGTTGCTTATTATATTATTCTCTAAACACAGTCAACTAAGGTTCTGTTTCAAGGAAACACATCCTGGTTAGAGTTGGAGCTTTTACACCTGCAGTCATGTTAGCAACTAAAAGTCAGCTCTTAACCCATACCACTGAGACACAACAAGATTAACTGCTCAGGATTTTCAAGCAAAACCCCCTCAGTAGCATTTGCAGCTCCAATTATGTGAAGAGAGCTTCAAAGCCTCCGTGGCCGCAGTGTGTTATGGATGTCCATTTTCTTCAGATTGTGAAATGTGCGTCTCTGGGAGGCTGGCAGCCAGGTGACACCTCTGACTCCCAAACCTTATTATCTCGGCCTCTGGTCAGTGAAGGACAATATGAGCTCAGTCAGGTAAAGAATCAGCCACCCAGCAAGTCTCAGTCCAAAACAAACAGGCTGCACAGTTCATGAATTTCTAAAAGTACAAGAAGAGAAAATGGGAAGATCACAGAACATTATTCTTTAATAAGAACCTAACTGTAGTTTTCACACATTATTAAATATTACTGTTCTGATGAAAGAAAACTCACCTGTTGTGTTTGTTTGTATCACACAGATTGTTGTCTGTCACAGCAGACCTAGGAAAAGAGCGCTGAGCAAACTTCTTTTCTTTAATTCATCAGGGGTGCCTTTGTTCTTTTATGATAAAAAAAAAAAAAAAAGTCTGATGTGTAGGCGCCAGAGAGAAAGATCCCACAACATGAAAGACTTGAAGAGAACCAAAATAAAAAAAGAAGGCAAAACCTTTACTTTAGTCACACATTTGACAGGAGCAAAGAGAGCAGCCTGCAAGGTCACCTTCAGAAGAATACTTCAAAATCTTTAGACGGAAAAATGCATAAGCATAAAAATGGGTAGCTGAAACACCACATTTTATCTGCCTGTACAGTCACCTGCTCAAGCCAAAGGAAATATAAGCATATCCTTAGGTAAAATATGTGACTAACTTGTAAAAATGTATTTTATTGGCATTTCTTTTGGTCAAATATCAGCATGAAGTGCTGCATGACTGGAAAGTGGAAGGAATATGATTCATGGTTTTTAATCATGCTTTGCATAAAATAATGGCATCCATAGCAGTAAGGCATACTCCAGGGCAGATTTTACCCTGGTTTACACCTGGTAAGGAGATCCTGACTCAGGCAAGCCGTCAAGAAACTCATGGTAGCTCTGGAGGAGCTACAGAAATGCACACTGAGTGGGAAAATATCTAGACAGAAAAACTAGCTACACACCACATAGATCTGGAAAGGTTGGAGAAGAAATATTAAGATTTTGCAGGTAAGTATTGATCAGCAATAACTGAGACTGAAAGCTATTTGGCTTTGTTATTTGCTAATAATTATGTGGGGCACTGATTTTGCCCATTGTTGGTCAGTTATGGTTTGCTAAACCACAGCAATTAGATTGCTTTTTTTTCTGGATCCACTCAGGGAATTTAAATGTAGAAAACCCGTAAGGTTCACATTAGCAGACACACATTTTAGATATGGAGAGTTCAGTCTACAAAAGTAAATAAATAAAATCTGTGCACCCTGTTCATGAGACATTCAGTGATGTTGTACTTTCAGAGACTTCTTGCTCTTGTCTGAAATTTAACACACAAATGAGAGAGTGGTATTGATCTTGTCATCCAGCAAGTCAAAAGAAAGTGCATTCGTTCTTTCACTTTAATTTAGAGACTAATAATAAAACAGTGGACAACAAATCAAACTGCATCGAGCAGAAACTTTTATAAGGCAGCAGAAATGTAAAGTGCAGGCAGTAAAGAGCACTCAGCCTATTTCAGTGGGAGAAATCACTCTGCTTTATGCAAAAACACAAAAATGACCAAACTTGAAATGTCCTGTAAGGCTTCCTTTAAAGGGGATGTGACAGCCTATGCTGTATGTGTGGCTCATATGTAATTAAAGGTAAAAAAGCCCCTCTTTCACTTATTGACTTTCATGGCGGCTGTGCTCAGATCGACTGAGTGAGGTGTTGCTGTCATGCTGTGGTCTTTGTGTGAGTGCTGTAGCGTGCCTTGCTGAGAGCAGAATGGATCTCTGGGGAGGGGAGGTTCACATTGATCCCCTTAAAGCCTGAACTGCAGCACTGTGTCGGAATGACAACAACATTCATCATCTCACCGGTCATTTGTAACAACAAAGCAAGAGTACAGTGCAGCGTGGCAGCGAGGTGCAGGAGCACGTTGTGGTTAGAAAGGAGCGGAGAATCTGGATAAGACTACAAGTGATGAGTTTCATGGCATAAAAAGCTTCAATCAACTGATTAGTTCTCAACTTTTCATCAACCTTGACCCATCTTCTAGTGCACTAAGCAGTTTATTCTAGAAATTGAACATTTTCATGATTAAGGTTTGGTTTTTCAGTAGTAAAAAGAACATTTCTCAGAAAATGTGGATAGTTAAATAAGAGTAAAAGGAATTTCACTACAGAAATCTTTTATGACTAACATAAAACAGCTAGTTCTGCTAACAGTTGTCAAGCAGATGTCTGTAATGATTTATGATTTAGGTTTTGATCCAAAATGCAAAAAGGAAAAATACAGATGAAGCACCAGTCACATATAACGTCTTGCGAAAGTCATCACCCCTCTTGGCATTTTGAAGAGTTTGTTTAAATATTTGTAAAGTAAAATAAAACAAAATATTATATATTTATTTTTAAAATAAAAAAAAGAACATTGTCTAAATACTATGGTGCTTCTAAAGCATTCAGGTGTGAAAAATTACCTTCGTAAGTCAAATGTTTTAAGAAAGTAAAGTCCACTAATGCGCAATCTAAGTGTCACATGATCTGGTGTATGTAGATATTTTCTGAAAGGGTCCCGAGGCTGAAACATCAACACTAAACCAACGACTCCATCAATACCAAGGAGACCTGAAAACAAGTCAGGGACAAAGTTGTTCAGAAACATAAGAACAAGAAAAATCTAAATTACTGATGATCTTCTGGAGTAGCATCAAATACAGGAATGGGCAAATGTTCCACTGGCCAGATGTAACAAACTCATAGAAGTGTATCCGTATCCTGCTCACACTGCTAAAAGTACAAACAGCTGCTTTAGTAACTAGAATATATTAGTGGTTGATTGGTCAGTAAATTTTGCTAGACCTAAACCATTAGAGAATCTATTGAGTTTTGTCAAGAGGAAGAAGAGAGACACATTGACAAATAATTAAAATGGGCCGAAGGCCACTATTATAAAACCTTTATTAAGGTTTCTGCAGGGGAACAAGAGGATTGCCTCCAGTAATGCAATAATTTATGCAAAAGTAGCCCTAAACAAATATTCAGAGGACATATTGTAATGCAAATAAGCATTTTTCATAAGCCCTACATTGCGTTGATTTTTTTTTTATTGGTCCAAGTTTGAATATCAAAATTTCATAGAAAAATATGAATGTATGTAGAACTGAATCACTGAACACTTAAATGTTCTGATAATTATGAGACAGACTTAAACATAAAAGCTTCCTGTGATGTGAGACTGGGTCCAAAAGACCCCCCTTGGTTTGTCTGTGCAGTCGTAAATCACTGCAGGAAGACAGAATTTGAATGACAAGACTAATGACAGGCCACCTGGGAGTGAGCCGAGCAGATCAACCAGAGTGCAGCAACATGACATGGAATTGATGAGTTATATGTCGATGGAAACAATCCTTCACAGCAGAGTTTAAAGCCAGGGCTTTGTCAGAGGCCGCTGAAGCTGCTGAGGCAACACATCGCATGACATGCAGGAATCGAAGTGGAAGTGCATCAATCCGACCTTGTTGTTTTCATCTTCTTTATCCTTTCAAATCCTGCTAATTTTACACAATAAAGGTCAAATAAATAGCATATTTCAAGCCAAATCTACACAAAATGATGCAAAATTTGCAGAAATGCATTAATCAAAATATGAAAACAAGGATTTTTTCTCCAGACGGCAACCTACTATTATGTTTTCTACTGCACAGTCAAGACTACTCTCCTTGAACACTAAAAGTTTTATTTTAAACCCTTGCAAAAGTAGTTTTTTTTTCTCTACAAATTGTTTTTGGGTGTTATGTTGTCTCATTTAGTGTCCTGAAGAATCAAACAAGTTAAATTTAAGCCACAAATCTATGCGTAGCATTTTTCTTTCTTACTGTCGTAGCTAAAGCCTCTAAAAAACAGTATAGTACAACATGTTTATGCTCCCAACATATTTGGATAATTCATTTTCACTGCATCAATTATCCAATAGCTATCCATGTCAAAAAAAAACAAAAAAAAAACATTGTATATTATGTTATATTATTAAAAAGACCAGAGAGTTAGGTTGGACTGATACAAAGCTCCTACACTGGAATGTCATCAGGTGACTCAGAACCCATCAACAGATACTTAGAACAAACCAATGTGTAGATGTGTCATAACTTTCTGCAGCGTATTAAAAAATTGAGTTATATAAATATTTCGACATGCAGAGTAAAGATCAAGAGTCATCACACAGCTTCATTTATTACAACTAGAAACTACCGATTAAGTCCAAAATCTGGGTTGTATCAATGGACTCAGACCTGAACATTGAGAGACACATAAAGACAATTACAAAGTCAGGCTTTAATCACCTGAAGAAATGTTCCAGAATTAGAGGACTAATGTTGCAGCAAGATCTAGCGAAACTCATCCATGTGTTTGTCTTTAGTGGTATTGATTATTGGAGCAGTGTCTTCACAGGTCTGCCTAAAAAGTGCATCTCTGTCGCTTCTCCAGCTGTTTTGAAACATTTGTCGCTGAAATGTGCTTTACATAAACATGACCTAACTTATTTATGTGACTCTAAATACATCGCTCTCCTTGATGCACAATCATTGACTCTCTTATGCCAGATGTGAACACTCTCAGATCTCCATCGAGCCACAAATCTCATACCACACTGTGAAGGTCTGAATGTGATGTCTGCCAACATCTCAATGTCATATTTTCTGGACAAACAGACTTGAGAAGAGTCTGTTTGTCCAGAAAATAGGTCGGAAGTTAATTCCTTGAAGGATCATTGAAGTGTTTATTTCCTGTTTGAAAGGTACTCCTTCTCCTCCTCATGTAATACTCTGAGGAGACACACTTCCTCAACTCCTGGGCAGCAGCAACAGCTCACGATGCAACAGTTAATGCACAACAGCAGAGAGCAGTCAGGGAAGCTGGTGTGTGATTAATAATTCCTTCTCATGCGGCAATATTGCCAGACCAACCTCAGCAGGAGAGTGCAAACATATCAGCTGTTGGAATATTAATGCAGCTGTTTGTGTTAAGTAAAAAGAGAGCAACACTAAAGAAATCCTGCACTAGTGATTGCCTCATTGCTGAATGAATCAGAAAACAGATTACTGTTCTTCTGCAGTTTGTTGCTGGAATATTTAAGTCTTTCACAAAATATACAATCAGGAGAGTGTTTGTTTCATCATATTCTGACTCTTTGTC
Source organism: Poeciliopsis paucimaculata (assembly GCA_903067055.1). Taxonomy (NCBI): domain Eukaryota; kingdom Metazoa; phylum Chordata; class Actinopteri; order Cyprinodontiformes; family Poeciliidae; genus Poeciliopsis; species Poeciliopsis paucimaculata. The sequence continues at coordinate 3,051 of CAEGAD010046941.1, read as the reverse complement.
TAGAGCTCATTGCATCAGTTTTATATTTTATTTCAGCCAAAAGAACCTCTCTAGTGGTGCTCATTGCCAGTTATCACACTGATACAAAATGTAATTCATCACTGTAAAAATTATATAGCCTCATTCATGACTGCTCTGATCTTGAAGTTTGCATCCAGTTTGAAGGTACGTATTCTGGGCTACACTAAGAGGCTATTTCCTGTTTTTAAGGTATCTGGACCATTTCATCTTCTTAAAAACTAAGAAAAACATACAATAACTTAAACAGATCCAGTGTTTTCCAGCAGTATTAATTCCCTGCAGAACTTCCATCTTTTTGTCTGGTTCTAACCACAAACTTTATTGTTAATAGATTTGTTTAGACATTATATTATAGACTGGAATAAGAAAAAAAAAATAAATCAAAGGTCTTAATTGCTTTATTGTTTGAAATAACATTCTGAAAAAGTGTCTGTACCTGCAGAGCTGAGTGATACTTTATAGAATCTTTTGATTCAGGTGCCATCTTTGCATGTCTAGAGACCTAATAAAGTCTGCGCTTGCAAAATATCCCAATCTGGGGTTTCGGGTTCCCCAAGGACCTATCCTGAGACATCTGCTATTCTTACTTTACACATTACTAAATATCAGTTTACAGCACACATAATATGATAACATTTGTAGACAACACTCCTGTGGCGAGCTCAATGTACCGTATTCAAAATTATTATGTAAATTGGATATAAGTGTCATAAAGATTAAATTTTTTGTTGTGCTATTAAATTTATAGATGATATTGTGTGTCAGGGCTCTTTGAATCACTAGAATTAATTTCAGGGAGCTGGATTGATAAGTTTAGCTCAATTAAAGGAAATCTACTTAAGAAGGATGTTCCACTTTATTAAGCAAGCCACAGGTTTCAAGCAATATGGGAAAGAGAAAGGATCACTCTGCTGATGAAAATCATCAAATTGTGCAGTGCCGTATGACAAGGTATGAAAACATTATATATTTAGCGAATACTGAAGCATTATCATCGTACTGTGAAGAGATTTGTGGTTGATTCAGAACAAAGATGGTTTGTACAGATAAAGGCATAATGAGGAAAGTTATGCCTTTCCTCATTCCCAAATTCATGGGAATTTGTCTAACAAATTCATGGGATTAAGAGAGCAGCTGTTAAAATGCCCGTAAAAGCAGCAAACAGTTATTTGAAGCTGCTGCTGCCTCTGGAACCTCAAGGTGGAGGATCCTCCAGAGGCTTCTGATGCATGAACCTATTATTGGGCCCCGAACCTACTATTGGGCCCCTAATCAGCTCACAAGTAGAAAAGGTTGCAGTGGGTCCAGTCGCACATGAAGATTCATTTTCAACAGACTTGTTCACTGATGACTGCTGTGCAACCCTGAATGAATTTATACTGTAATAGTTCATGACTTGAAAATTATACTTACCATCATTTGCACTGACCATTTAAGAAAATCTGAGAAAATGTCACTTGCATAATAATTTGGAACACGGTGTAGAATAGACAGCATCATTCTCCATCACCTAACTGATATTTAACATCTGCTAAACCAAGGAGATGATGAACTAAATCAGAAGCCAGTTCCAATCAGATCCAGTAGAGAGACTATCCTATAAATTCATGGCCACATACATCACACAACCTTACATTGGAACACAGATATTGCTCGGTATATTGTGGTTTGGAAGCAGCACAGCCGCTGACATGAAGGCCCTACAGAGAGTGATCACAGCAGCACAGGAAATCATTGGGACTCAGTTTCACACACTGCAGGACATTTATAGAACGTGGTGTCATTGGCGTGCTACTTAGATTGAGGGAGACTTTTCACATTCAGGTCACCATTTTCTCACCTTGCCGTCTTCAGGAAGGTCTCCCAGGTCTGGAAAAAACACACATTCAGAGTCAAAATGGGCTGTGAGAGAACTAAATGTTATTGCTGCATGTGCAATATGGAAAAAGCACAAAGAAAAACAAACATTTGAGTTATTGCCTCTGTTACAAACTCTGTTTGTTTTAGTTACTCACTAATTAAGGGACTTCTGAAAGTAACTGGTTGCACTTGACCTTGATCAACTTTTCTTTACATTTTTATTTGGACATTGGAGTTTTTACTTCATGGTTTGCAATAAGTAGTGCACTGGTCATCTACATCAAAGCACAAGATTTTATGAATGAAATGAAACCAGCTTCATTTAAACATTCTGTCCTTAAGGACGAATATGGTTAACGTAACACAACAATGTACTTTTAAACAGGTTACTACACAATCCTTAATTTTCAGATTCTATAGTTTTACAGACTCACTTTTTTATATAAACAGTAGTTTTTTTTTTCTTTAGGTTAGTTCCACAATTAAAAGAAACATCAGACACCATGTCTTAGCTGAAAAACTGAACTGTTTAGATAAAGCATGCAATTCATATATAGATGAATGTAAAAAACATCATGTTTATGGAGTATTTATTGAGTCAAAGCGAACTTCATACTTTTCAAGCCTATGTAAAATTTCTGCTTAAAGTATGTTAATTCCAACATCAGAGTATGAAGGCAAAAGGACACACTTTGAGTTAAACACGATCCTCTAATCTCTGCCTGTTTTCTTTTTCCTTTTTTTTAATTCTGCTGAGGCAGGGACTTTGAATTTTGCCTCAGAGACGCTTCCTTCTGTTCAGAGCATCCGACTGGGTAAACAGCAGTCTGTGGGCGATTAATTATGCCTGGTATAGAGACACACGGAGGGAGAGGAAAGGTGCAGAAGACAGAAATAGGGAGAGTTTGGCCTTGCAAACAGAGATAACTGGAAATCTGAAGAAGATATGTAACTGGGCAAAGAACATACTGGAATTTGCCCAGTAAGGAAAATGCCTTATATTCAATTTAATTCAGTTTATTTAAATAATGCTGACCCACAATAAATAAAAGTCATCTCAATGAACTTTGGAAAATAATTTATATATTATACATATATTTAGCTAATTGGTTAATTCTATTGCCCTGGATTATAAATATGACAGGACACACAAACTCATTGCTTTCAACT
>CAEGAD010046938.1:0-11545 GCA_903067055.1 Poeciliopsis paucimaculata | reverse complement strand
TTGCCTCTATTCTATTTTTATTGCCTTTCAAGATGACATGTCTGTTCTTGGTGTTGGACTTTATCAAATAAATTTCCCCCAAAAATGCGACTTATAGTGAGGAAAATACGGTACTTTAAAAACAAGAAAAGTCATTTGCCACACAGACACATTTTTTAAGTACCACAACACTAAAGACAAACAGCTCTGAATAAGACTTAAAAATGTAGTAATTTGGCACAAAACTCCACATTTTTCTAAATCAGTCAGTGCTTGTTTTTTTTTTTTAGGATACATCAGCAGCATAATTTATCTGTGAAGATATTTTCACACATTTTCACCCAAAATGATCACAATCTGTCAGAGTCTCAAACACATGGAACTAGATTTTCATTTAAAAGAAGAATCCCAGCAGTTGAACCATATGAGGTTTTCATTTTTGTCTCTTTCGTGAGAGGAATTCATCAATCCATTTTCTCCTAGAGGACTAGAGTATTACACGCCTACCCACAGAAATTCTATCATTTTTCACAAGATCTTAATCTGCTGGGTCGCAGGGGGTCGGAGGCTATTCCAGCTGTCGCAGGAGAATAGCAGGAGAAACCATAACGAAGCTAAAATTAGCTGTAGAATTACCAGTTAACCCAGCGTCACGCTGCTCCTCCCCATGCCTCAGTGGGCTTCTTTAAGGAGTTTATGTTAATGTAGAAATATGATAAATTTTACGTTATTGAATAAAAAATAATAGGATACAGCTAAAACGAGTAAAACAGATGTAGCCAAATTCAGAATAACACATAGAAGGTATTGGAGGTACAATGTTTTATTAATTAAACAATTTCAGAGGTTTTCACTGTCAACAGAAAAAACTGTAAATAAATAAAACGCTACAAGAGAATAGAGATTTCAAAATAAAACAGGAACTAAAGTTGACAGTGAAAACATTAAGTTTGACTGAAATAAGATAAAAATATGAATCAATAAAAATACAAACATGAATTTTGACTAATTCAAAATTGTGAAAGGATGGTTCGATCATGTTACAAACAATTTAATCTACTTTAACAGAATAACATTTAAGACTGAATAAAAATGTTTATTTTCTTATGCAGTTATTTTTACAAATAAAGTCTGGTGTGTTTTTCATACTTCCTGGGTCAGTTCTTGTAGAACCAACTTTAATTACACTTGCAGCCACAGGCTGTATGTATCTTTAATTTGTTTTTTGCCTGTTTTTTATTGGAGGTGGAAGTTTTCTGTGTTTTTTGTTACTTATTATTTCAAATTGTGCTGTCTTTACTTTTATTGTGTTTCTACCAAAAGACAATCTTGGATATCTCACACTGTAATAATTTGGGGATTTGATCTTGTGTTTAGGACATTCAAGGTCCAGATGTCAAAGTAAAATTCTTAAGAACTCCAGGATGCAGATTTTTCCAGGATTTTATTAAGATTTTAATTTTTTGTTCTTCAGATTATTATGATTGTTGAAAAAATATCCTAATAAATCTTTGAAAATACTAATTATTTTCCCGTTTAACAATAACTCTCATACAAAGTTATGAACTATACAGTATAAAACGTGTTTTTGGTTTCATTCATCCCAACAGTAACTTCATTATCAGAACAAGAGGAAATGTGTCGTTCAGAGGCTGTGTATCGCAGTACACATTATGCAGATTAGTCACTTTTTTCATGTTAACAAGTGTTCTGTGAAACATTTGTTTAAACCCTGCAAGAGAAATTAGATTTTTTTTGTATTTACAAACTAACTGGAACAAATGCAGAAAGGATAAAAGGAAATCAGAGACAGAAAACAATATGGAAGCTGCAGCCTGTGATGTATCATTCAACGGGATGAGAAAGCAGCGAGGCGTCTCGTGATAACATCTGACAGCAGCCTGGTGACATGCCCCAGGGATGGAAAGAGGTGGAGAAAGGGTGTGAATCAAATGCTAGCACAAGAAAGGAAACTGAAAATTGATTAGGAAAAAAATATACAGAAAGCTCTGAGGGAAAAGAAATAGAGAAGATCTGTAAAGAGAGAAAAGAGTTGAGAATTATCATTCAAGCACCTGGCAGAAGGCTGATATTGATAGGTGTTAATAATAAACTGATATCTGTTGTTGACTAGCAGCTGAATGATTAAACCCTAGAGAGAAAAACATGGCCATATTCTTAAACTTCCACATCAGCTAACCATAGCGTGATAATCGGAGTACTGGAGTTCACCCATTTGTTTGTCGTTTCCTTCAGTGGTTCTTGGTGCAGCGCCACCACAGGCCTGGGGTGGAACAGATCGCTTCCTACAGTAAAAATGTAACAAATGTTTACATTGTTTGATCAAAATATGTAACATCTGAAGAGCTTAGAGAAGATTTTGCATCACCGCAGCTGTGTCCGAATTAAAGGTCCGCAAAAACAACAATGGAGCTGAAGCTTGTTTTTTAATCATGCATTACTCCTGACTTCTGTATTATCCTTTTATAGTACAGGATGTTGCATCGTAAAAAATAAATTGTTAGTTTGATGTTCAAACATGTATTGCACATTTCCACCAGGAATAAATATAAGCAAATTATTCATTTTCCAATATAATACTCTCCAAATCTGGGATAAGTCACTACAGTTAAATAAAATTAGTATGTTTGAAGGCTTAACTTTAATCAATCAATAAAATTTTATTTGTATAGCACATTTCGGCAGCAAGGCATTTCAAAGTGCTTTACATCATAACAAACATAAAAACACAAAGTCATGTAACATAGAGTAAACAATCAAAACATTAATTTAGACGCCCGTCAAATTTATAACTTGTTATCCATTTATCTAAATGTTTTACTTTGTGCGAATCCTGATCTTTGACCTACTTCCAGTCGTTTGATTCTAGACTGTCTATTGGCTAATTTTTACTGATCCCTTTCCCGTCACGGAATTGAAGCGCCTGTTTTCGCCGGACTCCGCCGTCCGTTTCACCCCGGGTATTAGCCGGGCCCCGCTGCCCACAACAGGACAATCAATCAACCAATTTGCTCAGGAATAAATTAAATACTTAGTAAACCAAACATTTTACAACTAGATATTACCTGTCTGAATCATGTCGGTGTTTATCGCCTAAAAATATTGTACAAAATCACATTGTGTAATATAACAAAATAATTTGCTGCTCTTCACCACTATTCTCTGCCTGAACGCCGACTTGGGACCCGCAATGAATTATGGGATATGTGAATAAATCTTTTCAGCAAGAAATGTGAGCTTAAGTCAGTAAGTCTTTCATATTGATGAAAAATATTCATCAATATGAATATTTTTTATATTTATAAAAAAAACATTCATCAATATTAAGGTTGATTATTTAAATTATAATTATATTTTTCCCATGTTTTTAGTGAACTAATCTGCTAATGAAACTATTACTTTCTCGTCAATATTAATGTATTATTGACTTAAAATAAGCTTATATATTTTGATGAAAAGTTACTTATAAGTTAAATATATGCACTAGAAACTAGACCAAAAATACTTGGTAAGATTTTATATTTTTGAAATGAATTATAAATCTACTGTTCAGCAACATTTAAGTCTTTTAAAAATCTACGTGCATGTTAAAGTGCAGTGTGACTGCACTTTAACATGCAGTCACACTGTTTCCATTTTCTGCACAGATTACATGGAGGCTTTTTAAGATCCATTAAAACTTGATGAGTTGTATCTGCTGACCTCGGTACAGTCCTCAACGTTTCTTTTTATTTGTGCGATGGAAGAATTTCGAAGAAATATAGATTTCACATCGGTAATGACTACAAGCCTGAATGCTCAGGACGAATACAGAATATATCATACAAGCCACTTGTAATTTTTCTTTTATAGCCCTCAGGCTCCAAGACAAGCCTCCCAGCAGTAACACCCCAGATACTGTTTTATTCTCAAGTATCACATCATCTTCCTGTCCACTTGTACATCCATTCCACAGAAGGTCGTCTTTTATTCTTCTCCACTGTTCTTTTTATAGCACTACATATAAAATGGACTTACTGTACACAATAATGACTGCCTTAAAGCAATGCAGCAACACAGTAAGATTTCAATTTGTCAAAAGTCTCTGCATCCTCCACATCATAAACATCAGTTAAAACTGATTGGTTTACTGCTGCAGTACTGTGATTCTGTCCTAAAGTCATTTGTTCATAATAAACCTGACAGCTATTTATTAAAAAAAAAAAAGAAAAAAAAGCCCCGTTTCCATTACAAATGTGCGCAAAACTTTGTTAATATTCCACTAATGATGATGCAACATAACTTTGCAATTGCACTGTTTCCATTAAATAAACACAAATCACACACTAACACATTTGTCTGTGTGATTATTCATTAAGAAACATGCCACGCCATCATCATCCAACTACTTCCTGTCTTCAACAGTATTTCTACAAGGTTTTTGATCATGTGACCTTTGTGATGCGAAAGAAGCTTTTAAAATGCAGTTTTGAGAAATAAACCTATTTTAATAAAACCACAAACATTCTACATAATTAGCTAAATTGCTTGATGTAACTTTGTAAAGCTGCTTGTGCATTAAAATTATGCTTGGATGTTAGTTTGTTAGAAACAGGAAGTATTTCAATGGAAATTCTACAATCATTGTACAATCAATTTTGATTTTGAATGTCTGAATTAAGAATATCTTTTAATATTACCTTACCAAATACCATTTATTAGTAGCTGGCTAGGATAAGAGGAGTAATTAAGCCTTTTAAAAGAAGTTGAAATGAGATTACAAACTTAAAGTGTAATGCAAGTTAATTTTAAAAATATATATTCAGCAAATTATTAAACTTTTATAAAAATAACATTTGCTGAATCTACTGTTACAGTTAAAATCAGGAAGTGAAGATTATGTAGTTTAGCGTTGCTGAAATATGTAGGTGAAGATTTTTTTGCTTATGAAAGGCAAACGACTCCTTCGTCTTGAAATTGAAGTGAAGAATGACATTGTGAAAGATCAACATACAACTGAGTTAGGAAATGTATACCCAATAGCAAAGTTGCCATACAACAGATACAACAGACCCACACCGCCCCGTTTCGGACGCAGGTCAATGGAACAACGGTAAAGTACAAGACACACTAATATGATCTCTGATTAGGTATTTGGGTTTAACCCCACCTGAACTGACAGTCCAACTGGCAATTGAAACGCTATGCTAGACAATAAAAATAGAGCACCACATTGATCAGAGGAAACAAGGCATAAGGTTATAAGTTGTAATCAGAAACAATCGCACTGACAAGCTCCACTAATGAGGAGATTGTTGTCACTAATGAGGCCATCATGGTCTCATGAAACATTGGCCCTGGCCTCTATTCAGGGTTTATGAGCGTCATTGACGGTGATGATGGTAACAACAACAACACGTGCATTGATTCGGTGTGAAAGGCTGCACTATAGACGTTAGGTCGATACTTCAAACCCATGTTTAGATGCAAGCTAAATAAAATGTTTTTAAAACCCTGATGTTGACTTTAGGACACTATCAAAACACAGGACATCTGTACAATCCAACTCAAACAGGAGGACATCTGGTGGCTCTGTGTCAAACTGATCTGACAGAGAGTGCACAAGTAGAGACGGTACCTCTGCCCTTTAAGAGATGGCCTTTTCAAAGAATATTCCTCTCTTCTTCAGTGATGTGAGCCCACACAAAAACAGTGACTGCTGACATTTGCCTTGCCACCTGCCTGTGACACATGCACACAGAGAGAGACGGCGGGATGAACCGGGATGCTGATGCTGCAGGTGGAATATTCCATCCATTTCAAACCAACATCTCCGCCCCATCAACAGATCCAAGATTTTACTGCAAGTATTTTATAAAACGAGATTACAGATTGTCATACTGATAAGAAGCATTCGAATATTCCACCAATATTTGGTGGAATAACTGTGAGGTTTTCAATGGGGTTCAGTGCAGAGGGCTCTTATTTTTTCCCCAGAGCTGTATTTCCAGTATATGGACGGTAGGCTAACCCTGAGGTAGGCTAACCCTGAGGTTACAGTTTTATTAAATTGACCATCTTCATTCACCCTTGTAACTGGGAGTTGCTATATCTTTAATCAAGCCCCTTTTAACAACTGTAAAAAGACAAAGATACAAAACTGAAGAGAGTGGATGAAGGAAGAAGCTACGTTTTCTCAGTGTGTTCTAGTTTAATTTGATAAAATTTCCCCAAACATCCTTCATTCCATATTAACATGTAGTTATTCCACATCTGCCAAAACAACCCACAAAGAAGCACTAAAATGATGTTAACCGCAAGCTGCTGAAGATCTGACTATAATGAACATCCTTATGGGAATCAGTGATTTTAATGCATCTCATGTTTTTGCAGTAAATTTTATTACAGTTTGAGAAAAAGAAAAGAAGCAGTTTGCTTTAGACTGCAATCCAGGGAGACTTATAATCACGATCATGAATAAAGTTTTACTAATACATCTATCAGAAATCCCTCACTGGTTGGGTTTAGACAACAACTTACAAAAATCATGACAGTCTCAGCTGAAGTGCTGTAGAAAGAATCTGTGATGTGAGTGTAAAACTTTTTATTGCTAATTTATATGGATAGATCAGAGCTGTTGCCAAATGAAGAGTTTCTGAGTTTTAATATCCGCTTTAGTATTCTGCGTGGCATCTGTTTTGCATTTGAGTGGCTTAGGACTATTAAAGGAAATATTTTAATCGTATCTATTTCTTTTACATTTAACAAAACTGCATAAATAATCTGATCACCAGCTAAGCCAGGCGGCCATTGATTGTTTTTGGATATTTTGAAACATTTCCCAGCACGAGTCAGACTCAGAGACTCCATATTTACCAAACTTCAATGCAGATGTTACAAAATTGACATCAGTGTAATAAAAACATATGCAAAAAACAAAATTATAATTACCTGAATGCCTTAACTCATTGTACAGCAATTATTTGTAATATAGTTATTGTATTAAAGGCTCTTTTTTCCAAGATGTTTAGGTATAATTTGAGATTTTAGTGGGCTTCTTGGACATTTTTACATCAAAAAAACTGAATAAAGCAGATGATAAAAGCATTCTAACCTTTGTATGCTGTTATTTATTTTAAACCATCTGATTTCCTTTAACAGTGACATTAAGCAAAAAACTGTAACGCGCTCCTTAAGATAATCAAATCTAAATCTCCAAAGTGTGCTCTTTTATATAGACGACTTTTCTCATCATTATGTCAGCAAGACGCTGCTTTTAATCGCTTGAGTTTTAATCACTCCATTAAATATACAGAAATTAAACATGATTAATCAATGTTTCACATCATTACAGCTGAATGTTTACAGAAAGCAATCTGATTTTATGGTACATTTACTTAGATCCTGCTGTAAAATGTAAATTGTTGTTTTAAAAGCTTTTCTATTTGTTTATCATTTTCAGTTCTTCATCAATAAAATCCAGTTCAGTTGGAATAAAGATATTAAAATCAGCAGTATTGTTGAGATTTACTACCATACTTGTAGCAATGGCAAGATGTTCCATCTTATTTATGAACTGCTTTCATAAATAATCTGCTTTCAAACTGAAAATGTGCGCTCTTGACTTATGGCAGTAAAGTTTTTCCCATAGAAAACTGACAGAGACATTCACAAGAAGACTAACAGCTTTAGTTAAGAGAATCATAGTTCCACAAAGTGTGCTTTAACTCAGATTTGTTGTTGCTGCCTTCCACTCCACAATTACGCACTACTTTTTTATTCTATTACATAAAATCCCATTAAAATATAATGAAGTTTGTGGTGGTGATGTGACAAAATATGACAAAACCAATTGAGTAACAATTACATTTGCAAAATGTCAGAATAAAAGGGAGTCATGGTCTGTATCTCAACATAAGATGCAGCATTCTGGTAGACTTAAAGTTTTTTAAGGGAGTTATTAAACTAGACATTATTCCAAGTATGAACTTTTTCTGTACTGCATCTGTTTAAGAAAGGATGGGCTTGATACTATCAGAGGAAAGAAAACAGCTTTGAGTATGTTAAAAACAAGGAGAGGCTTCAACTGTTATTCAGTGAAATAGAAAAGGAAAAGAGTCCATAAGTTCAAAACACTTTACATAGAATTTACACTTTTACTTATTATTAACGAATGACACGAGTTCTTCTGTGCAGTCAGTTTTTTAAAATGCACCTGACATAAACTGTTCAAGTTCCAAAAACTGACAAATAAAACTTTATTGCAAGAAAAACACAAGCTCGAGACTTCTTTCCACAAACATCCCAGTTTTGCTCTCTACCATATCATTTTTCGTACATACTCATCTCATTACTACATATTTAATTATTTTTTGTGTCGTGAATTACTGAGTAAAAATTAGCCATCTTTGGTGTTTTAACCCTGACAAACTGTCACCCCACTGAGAACAAAGAAAGCAGGAGAAATAAATTCACCGCTAAGTTTCCAAAGTTGCTACAGTAATTATGTGCGCACATGGACAGGTTTATAATAACAGGCTTTAAAGAACTGAGCCACGTTAGCAGGAAACCTGCCTGTGCAGCTGCACAGAGAAAAAGGGAATAACTTTACTGTTTTTTAATAGGACTAAATTATTTCACACCATAATGAGCCATTTGGAATGCAAAGTTTGTATTTTATTAAATAGGAATATTAAGACTAAGCTAGACTGGGTGTTAATCATTTTGTCAAAGTTTTCCAACCAGGAGTTCAAATCCCCAACAGCTGGAATTATCTGCAGGAAAAACTGATCCAAAAAGATGAACGTAGGACTAATTTAGGGTGTGACAATTAAACAGATATATTTACTGAATATCTAGTATGTTTAATACTAGATATTCAGTATCTAATACTGGTCATGTACATTCATGAATGTTTACACATTCATGCAATGTGTAAACAGACATCCATGTACAAGTGATTAAAAACAGGCAAAATCCCCAGAGCTCCATCCACATAGCACATGTGGCTACTGTAGCTAAATGGCAATGAAGAACGTTGCAGCAGGAAATGTTAATTAGTGCAGCTGATTTCCATTCACTCTGACTGGACTTGTGGGATTTGTGGTGAAGATCTGAAGGTTCTTCACCACAACAAATCCCCACTGAGAATAATAAAACATCCATCCCTGCACATTTTCTATCAGACAAAAGAACATCATCAATTAGTCATAGATGTGTGGCACGCCACGACTCAAAGGAGGAGAAACTAAAGTTTACAAGTAAAAAGCAAATAACTACATTGGAACCAACAGTAGAAACAACAGTTTCCTTCTTATTACACATGTTTTCCCATTGAATAGCATTTAAGTGTGCAGCATGCTGTAGTTGTTGTGCAAAACATTGCAGTGAATGGAAGCAGCAGAAAGTCTCAGTTTCCTCAACAGTGACATAACTGTCCAAATGCTGCTTCAAAGACAGTTTTTCTTCTGTGCAGATTATTGCAGACTATCAGGTAAACATTCAATTAAAGACCAGAGCCATGGGAAGGTAAAACTGATCAAAAATAAATAAAAAGAAGAAAAAAAACACTAAACTAAAACATAGTTCAGGATCAGAGGTGAATAAAACTCCTAAAATGTTGTTTTAGGAGTTTTTACCTTAAGTTCAATGCATTTTTCCACCTTTTGTTGCAATTGCTGCAACATACTAATGGAGAAATGATTTGGCAGGGTGTGTCAAGAAATGTGGAGGCTTTTTGTCTTCCCAGAACTCTGAGCTACAGCAAAACTTTAGAAGTTGGATGAATGATCATAGCAAACATTTGCTCTTGGACTGTCATCATTAACTTGCCCTACATTCATCAAATTAAACAGATGTTTTATATTTCTCACCATTTTGCTAGCTAAAAGGCTTGGAAACTAAAAGAAATCACCTGGCAGAAGGTGTTTGAAGAAAATGCACTCTGTAGACACAAAGGAAATAAACACTAGCTCAGCCGGAAAGGAAGACGGATCAGTTTGTCATCAGAATAAAGCACAAATACTGTTGCTGCAGGTCTTACGTTAGCCGTTTTCAGTTTTTGATCTTGGCAAACATGGACAGCAAAAAGAAGATTTTACTTTCTTCAAAAGTGGAATCTCAAATGACTAGGTTTCAACTGAGGTTGAGTCATTTCATTCTTTCAGAAATTGTTTTTAGTAGTTGGTTCTACTAGTGGAAAGCAGATACTTTATCAAAAAGCAGACACCTGACTGCAGCAGAAAAGAATCAAAAGGGAAGGAAGCAGACCTGGAGCTGTCAGGAGATCAGATGGAGGACGGACGAGGAGGATTCATCTTTTAACAGCAAATCCTCTGTAAAGGTGCTTGAAAATAAATTTCAGGACATGCTTCAGTTGTTCTTCCTGCTGCAGTTCAATGAGCACATACCCATCCTGGAGGACAATGCAGATAACGACGCATAGCAGCCATGGATTTCTGTGGTTTTAAAAGACAAGAAAAATAAAACGTAAGAAAACTCAAAGCAAAATCACTAAGGATTTCTGACTTTCCTCTACCCAGCTTTCAGACTGTACAAAAAAAATCTATTTCTTCTATAGCAAGATTTTTTTAAATCTAAAGCCGTGGACAGTTGTTTTTGCGACTCAGACAAATATCTCCTATAAGGGCATTTCTACACACTCTGTAGCATTTACCAGATGTCTCTTTCAGTCTGATATCAAACAAACACAGACCTTGTACTGCAAGACACTTCAGGAGGAGCAGTTGGCAGCTTCAAAGGCTCACTTCTGCAGTGGACAAGTAAATACTTGAGAGGTTAAAGCAGAGGAATCTAATTCTATAAGAAAAACACCTTTTCCAGGGACTCCTATAGAAACAGCATGAGCTTTAAATACTTTCTAAGATGTGGCTCTCAAAGGAAAGTGATGTGCATGTGATTTCAGTCTCAGATAAATCCCCTTGTTTAATCGGGGGGGGGAAGCAATATGAATTGTACACACATTGAGGATCCCACATTTCAGCAAGAAGTCCCAAAATAAAACTAAGAGGTTCCCAATATGCTGATATGACTGACCAGACATATTCCATGCTCCATGCTCCAGTTATACCTTTAAAAAAAAAAAACAGACATTATTGTTATTTTATGGTCTGGTGCCGGGAAGTAAAAACAACATTGCAATATTTGCTATAATATAATATTCAAATCAACACAAACTTAAAACACAGATGTGAACCTTTAAAACAAACTATTATGAGCATGCAATCACCAATTATGATTTATTTGACCAAGAAATTAAAGAGCACATATTTTACTCCTTAAACACCGAGTTAGCATTGTGCTAATGAAACTACTAGCATTAGTGATGTTACGTGATGTGCCGAGGCTTCGAGGAGTGTCGAGTAATGCAGGGGCCGTTTCTGAAAAGCGCGTATCGAAGCGTGCTTCATTTAGGGGAGGAGCCGAAAACGATGACGTCTGAAGCCTCGCTGTACCACGTGACTGCTTCGGGAAGTGGCTCAGATTTTGGCGCGGGGTTTGACAGCTTTATAAACCCCACAGGCTCCATTCAAAATGTGGGTTGTTG